>MU261420.1:0-27500 GCA_020310875.1 Ceratopteris richardii
CACCCATGGTAGTAGATGCACTATTCCATACTATCTGCTTTATTCAGAGGATGAGGGAGCTCCCTACAGACAGACTCACACGCAGAGCTTTTGAGGCATCTATACAGATATCAGAGTCAGGATATGAGAGAGCTTGGTACAGTCAAGTTAGAGTATGGTTTGATAGTCATGGGCTTGATATGGACAGATTACCGCCTTTTCAGTACGACCCAGACTCACCTCACATCCACCTCTCTCGTCATGAGAGGAATGTTGTGTTGAGACAGGATCTTTGGCACTACATTAGTCAGACATGGCACACACCACACATGGGATCGAGACTATTGCACTATCGAGACCAGTTCTTAGACATCCTAGCAGACGGTTTCATCCGGCGGCCATGTTACATGGATACTTACATGCCTCGTAGCTCGAGGGTAGCGATTGGCCAATTGAGAGTCTCATCACATAGACTAGAGATTTAGACGGGCAGAGCCGCAGACATTCCCAGAGAGGAGCGGGTATGCAGGGTTTGCAGAGTAGAGATAGAGGATGAGGAGCACTTTGTATGCAGATGTAGCGCATATGATGGCATGGCATCAGAGGTAGATACGGGACTCTTTACAGGGAAGCCCACCCTCCGAGAGATCATGGACTCTAGAGACCAGCGACAGCTCGGGCGATTCCTACTAGAGATACAGAGTCATAGAGATTCCCTACTCCAGCCTACTGTAGCAGCCCATACAGGAGGGAGACAGAGTCAGCTCACTGAGTTCTTTATTCCACGACGTGCTGCAGCCCTCCCCCCCTCAGCCCACACACCGAGAGGGGTGACTCTTCAGCAGGCTCAGGATGCTCGAGCTAGGAGACGACCCGTGCTAGAGGATATCGGGCCCGAGACATCACCGACATCAGATTGCACAGATCCAGGCTCGTCACCATGGCGCCATGGAAGAGAGACGATTCCAGATGATGGCTGATCCCGTCGCAGCTATCACGATGGCCCTGACTCCACCTCCACCTATGTATCACATCTTACACCCGCCCATTAGCACAGGATGGAGCTAGTTAGTCGTTCAGATGCATTCCCATGCTTGTTGTACTACCCCTTTGCATATAGACTGCCATAGATATCGCACTCCATACACCCCCCCCCCCCCCCCCCCCTTTCATGGGTATCTCCACACGCATTTCACGGAGATATGTATCAGCTTTACCAGTTTTTTTTCAGCACTTTTATCTTCTCTGATAGACAGAAGATACACCCATGTACATCGATTTGTCTCATAGGCCGAGTTCGGCCTCCTAATAGACGTAAAAACACTTTCTTCTTCTTCTTCTTCTTCTCTCTCTCTCTCTCTCTCTCTATATATATATATATATATATATATATATATATATATATATATATATATATATATATAATATATATATATATATATATATATATAAAATCAGAAGTATGCACGGTATGATTCACAAAAGTGTTTCTCACTTGCATTCTTACATACATTAGATTTAGAAACTATTGTGATTGCTTAAAGCCTCATTACTTAAAGCCTCACTGTCGTAATTGCAAATGTAAGTTCGTGGAGAATTTTTGAATCATTGCTTCGATACTTACTTCAGAATAGCGTAGAAAGTGGTCTTTATTGTGAATGTTTGAATTATTGTATGAATACTTCAATCAAATAAATGCATTTTAATATATGAAATGATTCTTACACACACACACACACATATATATATATATATATATATATATATATATATATATATATATATATATATATATATATATATATATATATATATATATATATATATATATATATATATGATTCTTACACATCACATACTTACATATATCTATCTATCTGTCTATCTATCTCTCTCTCTCTCTCTATATATATATATATATATATATATATATATATATATATATATATATATATATATATATATATATATATATATATATATATATATATATACGGAGCAGTACTAGAGACAAAGTTGAGTACTCTTGCTGAGAGGAAAACAGGCAGGTTTCAAACGAGATTACTCTACTATTGACCACAACTTCACTCTAAGATGCTTGATAGACCAGGCAAGGGTGAGGAAGAGGAGATTATATTGTTGCTTTGTGGACTTCCGCAAAGCATTTGACACTGTTCCCAGGGACCGACTCTTAAGACGACTACTTGATATCGGAGCTCCGGAGGAGATGATATGGGGGATCTACACCTTATATGAGAGAGTATCAGGTAGAGTCAGGTGCCCAGGGGGCTTATCTCATCCACTTGCTAGCACTATCGGGGTGAAGCAAGGGTGCCCTCTTTCACCCATCCTCTTTGGTCCCTACATTGATGAGATAGTGGACTTCATACAGCAGTAGGGGGGAGATTGCATTGAGGTACGAGGATCCACTGTCCATATTCTTTTATATGTTGATGATATTGTATTGGTTTTAGAGTCTGCAGAAGGTCTACAACATCATCTACATGGCCTAGATGACTTTTGCAGACAGAGAGGGTTATCTGTGAACCTTGGTAAAACCAAGGTCATGATCTTTCATACATCTGCACAGGTACGCAGACATAGTTTGTTCAGAGTAGCAAGTGGACTGATCGAGGTGGTCGAATCATATGTTTACTTGGGAGTGTTCTCTATGTCTCAGGCAGCTCGGGACCGCATCACACGTGGGTATGCAGCACTAGCTTTGATGGAGAGACACTGCCACCAGACATATTTTCAGGAGCCCCGCATGAAGGGGTGGCTCTTTGACACTTTTGTTACGCCAGCGCTCGTGTATGGGGCAGGCATATGGGGGCCGGGATAAGCGACATCAGTATGGATAGCATTAGAGAGGCCACAGATCCTCATGATTGCCAGACTTATCCACAGCAAGCCTTCAGTACCACATTATATCATTAGAGCAGAGCTCGCTGCACCACCGATGCTAGTTGAGGGAGTGTTCTAGACAGTATGCCTATTACACAGACTTCGGAGCATGGATACATAGAGCATTGCTTATCATGCTTTCCAGGCATCACCTGATATGGCATTAGCAGGCGTCACCTCCTCATGGTATGCACAGACACGAGACTGGCTGGCCCACCATGGCTTTGACATAGACACGCTACCACCACGACAGTACGACTCACATGCACCCACCTACTCGCTCTCTCATCAAGAGAGGAATAGGGTCATTCGTCAGGAGATATGGCATACATACATACAGAGGACATGGGTGAGCCCTAGGGATACATTGCCACCGAAAATGCTCTATTACCACGAGCATTTTCTACATATATCGGATGCGGGCTTCATCGAGATACCGAGATACATGTAGACATACCTTCCCTACCACTTCTGAGTCGTCATTGGGCAGCTCCGGGTCTCATCACGTCAGCTCGAGATTGAGAGGGATCAGTCCAGGGGAGTCCCTCGTGAGGAGAGGTGGTGCCGAGGATGCCAGATAGAGGTAGAGAGTGAGGAGCATTTTGTTATCAGATGTCGAGCATACTTAGACCTACGAGCACAGTTTGAGCTAGAGGAGTCACTCCAGTTGTGCATGACTATGGGAGACCAACGACGCTTGGGACGCTTCCTCACAACAGCATACGAGAGGCGAGAGCGGTCACTACAACCCACACATCAGCCACCGGTGAGTACCCAGTAGACCATTGCCTAGTTCTTTCAGCGAGCAGAGCTACATCAAGGAGGTCCTTCTATAGGGCTGACGCTCGACCAGGCAGTAGCACAGAGTGCAAGACGACGACCACGCATGGTAGGATATCGTCGACCGCGACTATATCAGGAGGATATCTCACGCATCAGGACAGCCTACGACCACATGATGGAGCATAGGGGTACCACCACCCCCTGGGTTGTCTTCCTTCAGGAGGCACTTAGTCCACCACCGATGTACCACATACTACACCCACCTCCCCCCATCACCAGTAGCTAGGGTGTTTTGCTCACTCATATTATGGATCCCCCCTGTATTAGGTGGCCACTATCTGCTGAGTCAGAGCCACGTCTCCCCAGCCTTTACCAACCCTACATAGCTTTGTGTTTATTTCATTTCATTTTCTACACATGGTTACTACATTTGTACATGGCTTTTGTCTCATAGGCCAAGTTTGGCCTCCAAAAGATGTTAATATGACTTTCTTTCTTTCTTTCTTTCTCTCTATTTCCCTAAGAGAAAGTCACATCAGAAGCAGAATCAACTCAAAACACTTGGGTTGGAGTCCTATGCAGAAACATTAAAAAAGAGGTAAAGGAAGAGGCGAAAGAGATGAATACATCAAGGTGCAAGATACACTAGAAAGAGGAGAGACTTAAATAGGTTTGAAGACTAAATGTGCGGATCACAAGCCTCTCTCAAGGAACATCTATTGAGATTGATTCAACACAGATATGTCCTGAGCAAGAATATAAGGATATGCCATTCAGCTATGCATGGAGAGCTGAAAAAGATAGTGCAAAACCTTAGGCCCTTATATTACATATGAGGTAAGCAAGGAGAGAATTATTGCTTTCAAAAATGGATCTGTACTAAGCTGACTTTCAGCTGAATCTTAATTCATTGATAAGGAGGTCATAAAAATGCAAATAGGGAAAAGAAGGGTACGTATGCCTCAAATCTTATAAGCTAGGAAAGAAGGAAGGAAAGCCTTCTACTAGGATGGAAGGGTTTTCATAGAAGGAAAAACTACTAAATAGGGGTTGATGACCTATGAAACATCACCACATCAAGATATATCTCTTAGAGGTGTAGTTTGGAATTGCAATGGAACATTCTGGACATGACCTGATTGTGTTGCGGAGCTACTAGATACACATGAATATGCTTGTATCAGAGACACATGAGAGATGAGAGAGAGGTTTACCCTATATAGTAGGACTTTAGTGGGAGTCTTCTTTTAAGATGACTCTTAAACAGGGTATTTCACATGGATGCTAGGTGGTGATTTTATTGAGACTTGGCATATAGAGATGTTTACAACTACTAAGGAGAGACGAGGAGGAATGATATATGTGGTTTCACATTGATTGAACATTGAGAGATGGATAAACATCACTATATGCTATTTTTCCCCACGAGGTTCATCATATGCTAGATAGGAGGTGGATGATCACGCTCAACATGATATGGCATATGCTCCACTATTTGAGGACATAGTTCATTACTCTAAATTGGGTGAGGTCTTCGTCCTCGGGGTTCAATGCACATACAGAGTCTTAACAGTGTGAGTTATATAATATGGAGCATCGATATATCATGTAGAGTTTAGACCTAGTTGAGATTGGGATCAATAGATCATCGATTGATATGGGGCAAGACATTATACATTATGGTAGGCACCTTCTTGATTTCAAGAGTCGACATGTTCTCATGGACAGAGCACACTATTGTTCCTACTCACAAATGTGGGGATATGATGAACCTTAACACTTACCAAACTATCATGATTGGCCCTATCCTACCTAAAATCTATGGGGCGATTCTTTAGGAGGAGCTCAGCACTCTTGCATAGCAAGAGAGTCTCTGGGCCCTAGAGTAGGCTAGCTTTGGACATGCCTTTCTAGCATGGACCACATCTTCACTCTCAGATGTTTGATTGATCAAGCATGACTAAGAGGAGATTGTATTGGTACTTTGTGGACTTCCACAAAGCATTTGATATAGTATCTAGAGAGAGAGCCTCTCTAGAGGACTCCTTGATCTTGGGGTTATACATTATCTTATTAGGGGGATCTATGCTTTATAAGAGCGGATATCTGGTAGGTTGTCATGTGCAAGAGGGCTTTATGATCCTTTTGTTAGCATAGCTGTGAAACAAGGATGCCCATTATCCTTGATTTTATTTGGGATACACATTGATGAGATTGTTGACTTTCTCCTATAGCATGGTAGTACAAGAGTGGAGTCAGGGGAGGGGGGCACTGTTAAAATTTTATTATATGTTGATGACATTATCTGGCTCTCAGAGTCAGTTGAGGGATTATAGAGACAACTACATGCACTCGATGATTTTTTCTCACAACGAGGAATCTTCGTGAACCTTTATAAAACCAAGGTCCTTACTTTTGGCACATCAGCACATATACATAGATAGAGTATATTCAGAGTGGTTGGTGGTCACATTTAGGTCATTGGTTAATATGTTTTTCTTGGGGTTACCTTTATATCGAGGTTAGACACATTTTCAATGGCTGAGGGAGCCCATGATCAGGTCACTCCTAGATATGCAAAACTATCATTGATGGAGAGGCAATATCATCAGACACACTTTCAAGTGCCTTTCCTGAAGCGTTGGCTTTTTGATACACTAGTGACACCCTCAGTGATGTATGGATCATCCATTTGGGGGTGATGACTGGCAGACCCAGAATGGAGACTAATGGAGATACCCTAGATATTCATGATCTCTAGTTTTATACATAGCAATCTATCAGTACCACATGACATCATTGGAGAGCTTCCTACACCCCCGATGTAGTGGTAGCTTTGTTCGATGTAGTATGATTTCTCCATAGACTCATGGATATGGATAATGTCTGCATTGCACACATTGCTTTTCTGGCATCACGTGATCTTTCCCTAGCAGGGGATACTTCATGTTGGTATGCCCTAAATAGAGATTGGTTGGTGAATTATGGATTTGATATGGATTGACTACCACCCCTAGAGTATGATACACATGCTCTTACCTATTCTTTCTCTATACATGAGAGGAATAGGATTATATGTTAGGATCTATGGCATAGATATATAAAGAGGACATGGATCCCACCTGGGGAGATGTTACTAGTGAAAAAGCTCCACTACCATGAACGTTTTCTACAAATTTCAGACCATGGGTTTATTGAGATGCCTCAATATATGCAAACCTATATTCCACATCACATATGAGTTGTTATGAATTAGTTATGAGTATTTTCACACTATTTGGAGATTGAGAGAGGTCAGGCTAGTAGGACACCTAGAGAGGATCGCATATGCTTGATTTTCCAGATAGACGTGGAGAGTGAGGAGCATTTCATTATATGATCCCCATCATAGGCTGAGTTCATTAGGGAAAAAATGAACCCTACATGGGCCTTTTACATTAAGGGATGATTAGTGATGGACCAAAGAGAGGAGGGTGGTAGCCACAATCTAGAGCCTCAATCAAGTAGGCTAGGTCTAGTTTTCCTTGGTTTTGGGCTAGTCAAAATAACCAAAATAAGATGGTAAAAGTGGTATTTCCTTAGTTAGTGGTTTCAAAGACCACAAAATTCGAATTTCACCATCCAAACTTTATTTGGGCGCTTGGACATGAAGCAAATCCAATGGTCAAGCTTGAAAAAACAAAAGAATTGCACTTTTCATTGTCCATCATTGGATATGCTTGTCAATCCAGCATTCATGATCTGTTTAGAACTAGTTTGAGTGCATTTCCATCTAAGACATCCGATCAGCAAGAATCCAATGGACCATGATTGTTTGCATCTGCACATAATCTCCCTCTTTCTTTTCCCAACTCCCATGAAATTAATGAGGCTTATTTTTTCTTTTTCTGCCAGCAACTCCAGCCCCAATGGGCATCATCCTTGAGAAAAATCTAAGGGTTCTCAATGCCCACTATTTTGAGTCTCTCTCTTCCTTTTTCCCACCTCCCACAGATGATGTGAGTTTTTGGTTTTGTTATTTTCTGCCAGGAGTTTACTCTCATCACATCCACTATTATGAGTATCGAAGGGTTCCAAATGGCGACGACCCCTTCCCAAGTGAGAACATTATTTTCGTATTTTTTTGAAAGACATAGTCCTCCAATCTTGTCCATCCATTTGAAACATTGGATGGCTCTAAATAGCCATGAGTCCACTCTAGATTTATAAATCAAATGAGTCTTTTGCAAATAATACTTTTATATGAAATATCACTAGTGATTTTTTATGCCTCCTGAATACTAGGATTGAATAATTTTAATCCCTAAAAATTAGGGATCCTTAGAAGGCCCATGCACGGTTCATCTTTTCCCGTAATGTTAGGGTACAAGTCCAAATGCGGGGATTTTTTCCTTGAATCGTTCATGAATATTTGAAAGGATCTTGAACAATATTTCCTTTTCGTTGAATGACCTTTCCATAGATAAATTGATATAGTAAATTCCAATCGAACATTAGCTGTCATATTATTAGTTTGTTTCCTTTACCTATCATTTCCTTTTCTTCTTTAAATTGATCATCTAAACAAGAGGCCATTTATTCCCACTATTCACTTTTGACCTTCATGGCATCCAACGTTTTCCATAGTCCATGTGCATGCATTTCTAATTCTTATTAATCCTGTACTACATTCAACCAATGCTTCTGTACTTTTATACTGTGACTTCAAGAATTCTACACAGAGGGAAGTAGCGCCATTTATAAGACTTGAACGTAAGTACTTAATGTATGATCCTTGAAGAAACGTCATGCTCTCCATTATTGTTTGAACTCCATATTCAAGAGTAATTGAGCCATAGTCAACACTTTGATCCGAAATAAATTTTGGACATTCATATACTTGACTTGATTTAATCGATAATTTAAGAAAGAAATTGTAATTATTTCTTTTAATTTTTAGATTTTTTGTTTTATTTGTGGCTTAGTGCCATTCTAGATAGCATTTGATTAAGACCTATAAGAATCTTGGATCATAATAATGTCGAAACCATTTCGAATGTCAATGAGAACCTTAATCATGAAGAAAATGAAAGAATACCAAAAGAAGAAATTTTATCTTTCGATTGGAATGCTCTGGTTGTATTTTAACAATCTCTTGAGGTAGGTGCCGTAGAATCGGAACCATTATCCATAAAAGAAATCTTTAAACTATGTTTGAGGCTTTGAGCTGCAAAAAGTATGTTACCTATCAAAAGAGTAACAGTAAGTAGAGTTAGCTTGTTGCATTCAAAGTTATAGCATTGCAAAATAGAGAATTCGATAATCTTTACTGTAAGGAAGCTTGGTCAATGCAGTTATATCCTTTATTTCCATGATATTGGCGCACCCATTGCATTGGTTTTCTTGTGAAGAATCCAGTTATCTATAGCCCCCTGTACGTGGCCCTATTGACACGAAACATAATGATGCGGTAAACAATCTGTACAGAGGCATTTCCCCATCGTTTAACTTAGCTACGATTGCTGTTTAAGGATCTACATCTTCTGTTTTAAACTCTTCACCTGTAGTTGTTATAAATGGAGTAGCTAGACTTTAATATCTACATGCAAAGTTATCAGAGTTCATTGAATATAAACACGTACCAATGAGCAGGCAATTTCACTTTCAAGGCGGCTCCGTTCATTACAAGTGTCTTTTCCCTTAGATTACCGATGGAATGCCAAGAAATTTAGGGGTGTAGATGGTCAATGTAGCTGGGGAACGCCCCCAGATGTACCTACTTGAATTGCAGAGATGCTTATACATGATGACAGTACGTTGACGATGAAGAAAAGCAACCTGCCCTTCAGACCAGCAACAGGGCTCTTATTTCTTTGTTGGTTTCCTTGTGTATTTCTATGTTGGCCAAGTCAAAACAGCTTTGTAGAGAAATCGGGACGAAAAACTTGAAGATTCCAAAAGAATGTTGTCATGTTTCGACAAAAACAAGGTGAGAAGCCGCGGATCCATGAACAGTCTTAGAAATAACTGAGCATGAGATTTTTATTTTGTTTATGAAATTTGATTTTGGCTTTGCCGAAATATGTGAGTAAACTCAAGTATGTAATTATGTATTTGTCAGTATTGGGAATCGCACTTGTTTCTATTTGACAAATCTCCCCCCTCCCTTTCTCTCTCTCTCTCTTTGTCTCACAGATCTTCCATCCTTACGAGAGTTGAACTTGAGAGCTTTAACACGAATAAAGACCCTTTCACTCCCCAAGAGTCTCCAAACGCTGACATTAGAGGAGTGCTGGAGCCTTGAGAACATGGATGTGAGCGCAATTCAATTCTTTCTTTTTCCTTTTTCCATTTGTTATCATTCACGTGAAACGGTGTTTCATTGCTTCAGTGAAACGGTGGATGTATGTATGCAGGCTTCGTTTCTACACCTTCAGGAACTCGACATACGTGATTGCGGCAAGTTGAAGAAGCTTCGAGTGCATGGAAGTTCGCTCGTACGAGTGACAGTTGATGGATGTGGTGGACTTGTTCTCGATGATGATGACTGCTTGGAATTGAAAGGTATCGATGATGTGTGCTTGGAACTGACATTGAAATGTTCAATTGTGTCTATCAATGACAGCTTGAATGTACTGTAAGATGGAATTCTGAGCGAAAGAAATGACGGTATGACACTAAACTCTATCAATTTATGATAATCATAACACGTAATCATTTGAAGTTCGATCCCAAGCAACCTTCTATATACTCAACATAATAGGATGATTTCAACACCTAAATGAGCCGCAAAACTTTGTTGATGACTTGTAGTGATGTAAACCACGGATTATTACGATAGATTAGAAAGCAGTTACGATAAGTTAGAAAGCAATCGAGATTAATAATCACGATTTCTTTAAATTTTGTATAACTTTTGTGTGCCTCGGTACCCCGTTAGAGTTCTTGTGTACCATTATGCTCGAGTTAGAAAGCACATTTATGATTTTCTCATCCCCTTCATAAGTGATAAATATCCTTTTAACGTCATTGCATTCATTTACAAAGAGCATCATATTTAGGAATAGAGTGTAACTTTAGTTACATTATTCACATGTATTTGTTACATTCTCTTTCTTTTTTCTCCCTTATGTATGAATACTTCAATCATATATATGCATTTCAATATATGAAATGATTCTTACATATATAGATATAGTAACTCTATATCTCATTTCAATATATGAAATGATTCTTACATATATAGATATAGTAACTCTATATCTCAAATATGCACGCTTTGATTCACAAAAGTGTTTCTCACTTGCATTCTTATATAGATTAGATTTTGAAACCACTATGATTTTTTAACTCATTACATAGATTCTTACTCTTGTAATAGCAGATGTAAGTTCATTGAGATTCTTCGAATCATTGCCTCAATTGGCACTCCACAATAGCATAGCGAGTGGTCACTATGATGGATGTTTGATTCATTGCAAACCTTTTTTCCTTTTATAAAGAGTTGGCTTTAAATTATAAAAAGAAGAATAGTACAAGTAGTTTAGGGAGAAGTACAAAGAAGAATGTTGAGCCTTTTGTCACCAACGGGTTCCATCTAGTTTTAATCTTGTGCTTTCAAATGGAAAATATCCTATGGTGTTTGAATGGGAGAGTACTCTTAGAATTCCCTATGGTTCTTCCTTCATAATTCAAGGATTTCTCTACTGACCATTCTCTAGGATATTAAAAGAATCTAGAAGCACATCTCTCTCTATATCTCTATCTCTAGCTTTTCCAATAATAATGTTTCCTTCTTATGACATTCCAAAGTATTGTGAGGCACATGATGGCTTCCTTGAGAAGGGCTCATTTCCAATTGTTTTGTAGACTCAACAAGGACTTCTTGAACCTCCTCTAAATCTTCATGCTCTTTGAGTAAGGGAAGGAAGGGTGATAAATGTCTTTTTTGCCACTTAAAGGTCTTTGGTTAACTAACACACGATAGTGCTTGAAAGGTGAAGAGTTTTTATAGTTCAGAATTCTTCTACCTCAGGGATCAGGCGATTTCTCTAGGAACACTCCCTAGGAATCTATCAAACCTGGAAGCACATCTTCCATTGTAATTCTTCCAAATAACTTCCCTTCTAATTGCATTTCAAAGAGCCACCAATTAATTGACAGATTCTCCTAGCAAAACCTTCTTCCAATCGATTTGATGAGATACGAAAGGGAACGTATTAAGCGATTGCTGAGTGATCACAATATTAAGATAGGAAAAGAAAAAGTGAAATAAGTTTTCCTACTGATGAAGCATATTTTGCACCACCATGGGGCTTTGCAAATTTTACTAGTTTTGACATTGCTCCAAATCCCTCTATGAAGAATCTGCCATATGAGGACCACTTTCTATTCTCTATACACGGCTACCACAACTCCTTGAATTTGCATGTCCATCTTATAAAGGACCTGTCTCTACATTAATTCCTATTTACGAATTGATGAATATCTAGATTTATTTGGTTTGTTAGAATATGCTTGATCTTATTTTTATTGTTCCATTTTAGACCTTTCAGAGTGTGAGGATCTTGATTGCGCATGAGAGGAATCTTTGAGGTGTCCTAGGCATGGATTCTATGCCTTTATAGGACCAATCTTCATAGTTCACTTTTTGGCTAGGATCAATCTCAGGTGCTTGCAATTAAAAATATATTTTGATGTATTTTTTCTCCACATTCATGATACCAGTTATCAAAATCCATATAGAATCATGATGTCTCATGCAAACAACACATTTCTAGTCGTTGTTGATTGAGCAAAAAGGGATTCGTTTTGTTCCAACCTTTCTACAAAGAGTAGATGGGATCGAACCTTGTGGGAAACTGAAAGCAGAGAGAAAAGTAATGCCTACCTGGTTGAGGTATTTGCATCTAGGGACTCCAAAGAAGGAGAAGTCTTTTTAGTTCTTGAAGATAAGCTTTGGTCATGTATGTTTTTTCATTACAGCAAGCCTTCATCATCCGTTTAGTCACCAAATTGTTAAGGCCTCCATATTTAGAAAGGCCATATGACCTTCATCCTTGAGGCTATGACATACCTCCAATTTAATCTTAGGCATTGCCTTCCTATGAGGATCCCACATCCAAAGGAAGTTTGGTAGACTCTCTCCACTTTTAGCACCTAATTGATGCTTGGTTTCCAACAGGGAAGTAAATAATAGAAGGGAGGAGTAACATATTTATCGCCATTTCTTTTGGAACCACATTAAGGTGCATTCCATTCTAGTATTGCGGCTTACTATTGCGCTACGCTCCCTCGTGAAGGTGATGAGGAGATCATAAGTTCTTGGCGCTACCTAGCAAACCTTTTCGGTCTCTATGTAGGGGATGAAAGGAATTTGGGCATTCTTTGTATCCAGCTCTGTCTCCAAAAGTTTATTGGTTGGTCTTCCCTAATGCTAATATAATTGAAGATTTCTTAGAAGTAAACCACCCAATGCACTTTTTAATTTACTTCGATTTTATCCATGAGTCTCTTAACTTTATCATAGATTAGGAAAACTATTTTGGTTGGCCACATGTGGGCGGACGATGATGAGTGCTTGGAGATTGTAAATATGGAGTTCCTTTGGGCTTGTTCTCGATGCTGAAGATTCTCACTAATGGTCATCAAGCTTCGACAAAAGCAAGGCAAAAAAGCCGCGGATCGGTAAACGACAGTCTTCGCAATAACTGAGCATTAGACTATTATTCTGTTCTCGAAATTTAACTTTGTTTTTGCCCAAATATGTGCGTAAATTGTTTCAATTTTTGCCCTTTTATTATGTCAGTAAATTCTAGTATGCTATTATGTATTTGTGAGTTTTTAGAATCGTCCTTGTTTCTATTTGACAAGTGTTCCCTCTCTCTACTTTCTGTCTCACAGATCTTCCATCCTTACGAGAGGTGAACTTGAGATTTCTATCACGAATAAAGACCGTTTCTCTCCCCAAGAATCTCCGGATTCTAACATTAGAGGAGTGCTGCAGCCTTGAGAGCGTGGATGTGAGCGCAATTCAATTCTTTTTTTTTTTTTTTGCTTTTAAGTTTCTTATCATTCACACGAAACGGTGCTCCAGTGCTTCAATGAAACGATGGATGTATGTATGCAGGCTTCGTTTCCACACCTCGAAGAACTGGATGTACGTGATTGCCGCAAGTTGAAGTTCGCTGTGCGTGGAAGTTCGCTGGTACGTTTGGCAATTGATGGATGTGCTGGACTTCTTCTCGATGATGATGAGTGCTTGGAATTGAAAGGTATCGCGTCACACTTAGTAGCGTATTCTGATATTGAACTCTTCAAATTGAATCAATAAGCTACAATTTGAAGGTATAATAAGATGGAATTCTGAGGCAAAAAGGAAATGACGGTATGAACGTGAGATTACTCTTACGATTCCAATTCTTCTTCTTGGTATTCTAGGTATGTCTCTACATACCATTCTCTGGAGGATTCATAGAACTTACACACACATCTCTCTCTCTCTCTCTCTCTCTCTCTCTCTATATATATATATATATATATATATATATATATATATATATATATATATATATATATATATATATATATATATATATATATATATATATATATATATATATATATATATATATATGTTTTCCAATAGGGCTTGATTCTTATGACATTCCATAGTGCTTTGCAGAGCCGATGATGGCTTCCTTGAGGAGGGCTAATTTCCAATTGTTTTGTTGGCTAAACAAGAGGGACTTCTTTTAGTGCTTCCCTAACCACAAGCTATCCTCAACCATAAGTTTGCAATCACTCAAGAATATTATAAGAGAGGAAAAAAATTTTCTCAAGATAAGAGATGGTATTATAGATTTGAATCCAATCCAATAGCTTATGCCAAACAACTTTTCAATGACACTATAAATCTCACTTTTACTTACAATTTCACTCTTAATCACAATCAGAAGGTAAATCTATGATCTTCAGCATCCCTTGCACGATGCAGTGATATTCTAAAATTCTTACAAGCAGCGAAAGTGTTAGCCCTTCAATCTGCAAAATAATGTTAGAGATGCCATAGGTCCAAATCTGCCTCCAAATATGAATTTTCAATCCTATAGGCTCATAAACTCTAGAGAGTGACAGAGTAAATTTAAGCGATTATTTTAGAATGAAATAATTTTAGAGCCTGAGACGTGGTACCTGAAGCATGAGTCACAAAATTTTCAAAGAAACACGTTTTTTGTTTACTACGTTTACTTTATCATTCTGTTGTAGAACATTGTTCTTCATTTCTTCATCTTCAATTTCAATTTTCAACTAGAAAATATGATGTATGTAAGGTTTAGAGGGAAAATATAAAAAAAAAATCATTCTTAGGCTTTGTCCATATGCACAAAATCACCAAAGCATTCATTCTAAGCACTATCCACACACTATATAACAGAAAGTTCATAATAAATTATCTGACTATCGAAACACTGATTACACTTCTTGAACCGCCTTCAAATCTTCATGCTCTTTTAGTAAGAGCAGAAAATGTGGCCGATGTCTTCGTTTTGAGGAAGAGAAGAAAATGTGCTCTTTGCTTACTATCGATCTTGCCTCCCTCACGAAGGGGATGAGGAGCTCATCAGACTTCTTTGCTCCACCTTAAAAACCTTTTGGGTCCCTCATGTAGGGTACGAAAGGGTTTTGAGCATGCTTTGTGTCCGCCTCTCTCTTCTATCTTCTCTATTGTTTATATAATTTAGAGCTTACCTTAGGAGAAAACCATCAAATGAAGTTTTGACTATTGTTTTATTTAATTCATGCATTTTTTAGTTTCTCATAGATTAGTAAAATTGACCACGTTTGGCATCTTAATGGTTGGGTTTGAAATCAAGAATGGCCAATCATACTTCTATATCTAGTTGAAAATAAAGACGATAAAGAGCAAATCTTTGTGTATGGTTTTTGAATGGGCTGGAATTTTCCTTCACTTTATGATGAATATTTGAAAGGATCTTGAGCAATATTTCTTTTTACTTGAATGATATTTCCGTATATAAAAGTATAGTACATGCCAAAAGAACATTACCCATCCTATTATTACTTTCTTTCGTCTACCTATAAATTTCTTTTCTTGCTTGAACTCATCATCTAAATAAATTCCCAGTATTTAATTTTGGCCGCGCTCGCATCCAACGTTTTCCATACTCCATGTGCATGCCATTTTCCTTGTTCATTATCTTGTAAGAGACGATGAGTATTTGCTTACAACTAATGCTAATACATTGCTATATTGTAACCTCATTTTATGTCTATGGCATATCTACTTATCAATCTTTGTTCATCACATAAAACCATCTTAAAATTGATCCCATAATGTTTCTACTTGAGCATGAGAATCATGCATCTCTTGCTTCAAATGACATGAAGCAATGTACAGAGAATCGCTACAATCCATGATGAAATAATAATCAAGAAATTCTTCCCATAAAATCTATGATACATGATTTGTGATGAAAATAGAGGTCATCAAATAGAGGAGATTGTGGGCGTGATTGTTGTATTTTTCTCTCGCTTTTTGTTTTGGTTGTTTTGTTGTAATTTTTTTAATTGGTTGTTGTAATTGTTGTAATAGGAGGAGAGTTTTGTTGATCATTAGAGGTGTGAAACCTTGTTGATCAAATTGTAGAAACCTTGTGTCGGTGAAGAGACACATGCAAATGCACAATAGCTGGGAGATATATTTTGGTTGCTTTGATGAAAACGATGTTGAAAGGGTAAGATGCTTAGCATGACAGAGATTAGAGAATGTGAAGGCTTACTAGGGTAGAACTTGGGAAAGGATGGCCCTAAGGTCGTATAAAGTGATTAGTATGCCAAGGGTAATATTGTCCAAAGGCTAACTTGGTTCCACAAGCCCAAAGGCATACATCCAACCTCATTAAGGCTGGTTTGCTTGCCTCCTTTCAAACCTAAAATTGGCCTTTTGCGTTATTATTATATATAACATTTTAATCAAGCTCTCTCTCTCTCTCTCTCTCTCTCTCTCTCTCTCTCTATATATATATATATATATATATATATATATATATATATATATATATATATATATATATATATATATATATATATATATATATATATAGTGAGTGTGTGTGTGTGTGTGTGTGTGTAAAGAAGGAATATGTTGACACCGTATGGCAATGTTTCAAGCTTAAGGATAGTAAAGCCAACGCAAGTCCCATGGATACGTTGAAGATTGATTGTTCATGATGATAATAATGTATGTTTGATTATTTGTTTGTTGTCCCTCAAATAAGTGAACTCATGGTATGTAAGTGAAAATTGAATGTGAAGACATAGTGCGATCATTTCTCCTTCACTGATTTTTTTGTCCTTGACTCGCTTGCAAATGTTGCATGTTATATGGCACAGATCTTCCCTCCGTAAGAGAGCTCAAACTGAGTTGGTTGTCATCTCTCAAGTGCGTATCCTGCCTTCCGACAAATCTCCGAGATCTGAGTCTGGAGTATTGTGGAAATCTTGAACGTGTGGATCTTTCCACGGTCACCGATTTGAGGAGCTTATCCATTTACTGCTGCCGCTTGAGTTTTGATCGAGAGGAAGTGATGAAGAGTAAGCAAAGTAGTACTGCATATACATTCATTGTCCCCAGACACAAAAATATGCTCAATTCAAAACGATTCACAAATCAAAGCGCTAATCCGCTGTTTGCATTTCAGGATTTCCCTCTCTCGAATTTTACAGGCAGTAACATTTATTTGGGAATCTGGTCGTTCGGGGACACTAAGAATTCGTCAACATACTTAGTTTCTACCTTCGAACATGATCTTTCGTTCTCCGCTCATACAATAGTCCCTTTTTTTCAAATATTCAGGCATACAAATTTCTTTCTTCCTAAAATCCTTTGTACATAGGGATGTCAGACTATTAACGCATCATCATGTTCATGCATGGCTGTCTTATGTGTGTGTTGAATCATAACAACTATAAGACATCCATATGACGAGAAGAGAAGAGAAATAGGAAGAGAAGAGAAAGGAAGAGAAATGTCTTATGTGTGTGTTTAAGAAATAGGAAGAGAAGAGAGGAAACCAATCATAAGACGAAAAGAGGATGTGAGAAATGAAGAACTAGAACTATAATTTTTCTTATTAGAGATTATTTCCTCAATATATAATTCTTTCTCAATACATGTGTCTTATTCCATCGTAGCTGACTCGAGGATGACACTATGAAATAGTTAACTTGAACGTCTTAATTAGAGTTATACACATTCTATCATGCCATTTCAAGGACCAGTTCTCTTATTCAAGTTTCATCATTTACGGTTAAGATCTGTTCTGTAGTAAACTAGCAGAACAAGTTTGTTGTAATAAATTAGCAAAACAAGTCTGCTAGATTTCCTTTCACATCTTGGATACCATTTTTACACTTGTCTTGAAGTTTGTTTTTAGAGATAGGCATATCAAAAGTTACAATAGGAATTTCAAAGACTTGGAAGAAGTCTTGGAGTGCTCAAACGAAATGCTGAAGCTCACAAGGGTGCAAAAGTTTTAGATTTTGTTTACCTTTTATCTTCACATACTTCATACGCTAGGAAGGTTTTTGTTGACTGCTTAGTTGGTATATGAAAATTCTTTAGGATCTCTTTTGATAAAAAATAAAGGATCTACCTTTCTTTGGGAATCTGGTCGCTCCGGGACACTAGGAATTCGTCAACATACTTAGTTTCTACCTTCGAACATGATCTTTCTTTCTCCGCTCATACAATAGTACCTTTTTTTTCAAATATTCAGTCATACAAATTTCTTTCTTCCTAAAATCCTTTGTACATAGGGACGTTAGACTATTAACGCATCATCATGTTCATGCATAGCTGTCTTATGTGTTGTTGAAGCATAACATCCATAAGACGAGAAGAGAAGAGAAATAGGAAGAGAAGAGAAATAGGAAGAGAAGAGAAAGGAAGAGAATTGTCTTGTGTGTGTGTTTAAGCAATAGGAAGAGAAGAGAGGAAACCAATCATAAGACGAGAAGAGGATGTGAGAAATGAAGAAATAGAAGTATACTTTTTTTTTCTGTCTCAATACATGTGTCTTATTCTGTCGTATCTGGCTCGAGAAGTCCTCATAACAATTCTTTTGCAATTTATACCTTAATTTGTCCTGAATGATCTCTTAACCTTAGAATGCGCCTTTATGTCTAGAATAGACAAGTATTGAAAAATAATGTTTTTTGATCAAGGACTTAGGTATAGGGAGCATGTGTGATATTCAACATCCAAGTTATCATGCATGAACAGACAGGTGAAAGCCCAAGATACTAAAGAAATAGATGGACCAAATTTTTCAGAAAACATTTTCTACATTCAAATCTCAAAATCGAAGAAAATATGTAGCCAAAACGTTTCTTAACGAGTAATAGGGGTAGGATTTTTTTTTTTACTTTCTCTCTAGTAGCACCAATTTAGAGAGTTTACATACTATGAAGAATATCATCAAATGGAAATCAAAGTAAAGAAAAATAAACACTCCAATCGAAACTAGTCTTTCACTAAAATTACATCATAGAAAATGGTCCTCGATGTAAATGAAAATAGGCTAGTCAATAAGACAGTAATTTACACAAGTGGATATTGGTAATTCTAATCCTTTAATATATGCAAAGATAAAAAAACGAAATCCCTACTAAGTCTAAGATCTTCCTTAGGAGTGATAGATCCCTTGAATAAACGCCGGGTCTCTCTTTGTGC
The DNA here is from genome assembly GCA_020310875.1 of Ceratopteris richardii. Taxonomy (NCBI): domain Eukaryota; kingdom Viridiplantae; phylum Streptophyta; class Polypodiopsida; order Polypodiales; family Pteridaceae; genus Ceratopteris; species Ceratopteris richardii. The sequence continues at coordinate 19,403 of MU261420.1, forward strand.
ACATTTATAAGTTCTCTTCATATCAACATATGAGGAGAATAGCTGTCATCATTCAATCATCCTAAAAATCATCTAAATATGCTCCAATCAGTAACCTAGGTTTTGTTTGATACTTAAGGTTTTAAATATCCCATGGAAACTTTTACTCGATCTCATAAAATGTATTGCAGTGATATGTAGAAAAGCGTCTTCAATGATATTGAAGTATGCACACACCTTCAATGGTGCATAGGAACCCTCCCTAGACCATAATAATAACCCCCTTTGTATATACTAGAGTGTCATATGTGAACACTCTCTTAAAAGCACTTTTTAATATTTCTTTAGACCATAGTATATTAGACTTGAGTCATTCTCACCTTTGTGCCTTCTAGAAGATTCTCCACGTGAAAAAACCCACGCACGTCTTGGGTTGTTACAATTTTGATCTTAGAATATCCCATAAGATATGATAGTTAGAGAGAGAATCACCTTTTTGACTTTTCAAAAGAGCACATGGGGAATAGAGCTTAGCCTATAAATATGAGCTCATTTTTGTAAAGAAGGGAGCTTTTTGTCGACGTGCTCCCATGCTATATCATTTATCAATGGAAGAGGCTCTCATTTACTCCAAGATTTGTTACATTTACATGTATTGTTGTCTTGATATGTGTGTGAGAGTGGTGTGTGTGTGCCAATGCATGTCTCTCCTTTGCATGAGTAGGATGATTATATTTGCTTGTATTTTCCTCATGGACAAGGATCCTTGACCCTCTATTCTCCTTGTTTTCAAGCATGTGGCAAAGCATGGGGCTGTTGCCAATGGCTTGAACATGTGGGAGGTAGAGATGGATGAGAGGAGAGTCACTCTTGGGCTTTCCTTCTTGCTTCCATGCAAGGTGGTGTGGGTTTTGGGCATTCTTTGCTACAACCTCAACATAGACAAAAAACGTTCACATTTAATTCTCCTCGTTTACCTTACCCATTTGATCAATCACACTTAGATGTGATGACCTTAGAAAAAGTAGGAAAATTGATTCTCACTTTCAAGGGATCTTCTCCACATGTATATGGTCAAAGATTTGATGGTCAAAGATTTGATGAAATAGTTTACTGCCTACGTGTTTTTGAGTTTATTATACTTGGAATAAGGAATGCAAACCCCTTTGCTTACAAATAATGTCTTCTTTCTTCCAAGGTAACTTTAGCTAGCCATACCTCACTATAATCTTTCATAGTCATCTAGCTAGTTAGCTTTGAGTTGTAACTAGTTTTTGTACTTCATAGCATATCCATTTTTAAAGTTGTATGGTTTTTTAATTGATAATATAGTTTTCTAGGTTTTTCTCATCTCTTAGGTTGGGAGGATGGCTGATTTGGATACGGACTCAATAATGATAAATAATTCTTGGATTCTCCCATGCCACATGGTTACGTAGATATGTTATCACATGTTTGGTTTTTATGATGGTTCGATGGATGCCTAGGATATATGCATGCGTTGCATGGCTCGGTTAGCCATGAGCGCATACATTTTTTCAGGCTTTGTGACTCCGATGTACAAATTTGTTATGTTTGAGAGTAGCCATTGGAGTTGCTATTGGAGCAATTTTACTTGGAGTTGTCAGTCATTGAATGATTAAAATGTGCATATGGAAACTGGGAGCTTTGTAGTAACTTCGTAAGTTCTTGCATGACAGAGTTGAGCTTTACTCCTATTCATATGAATGGATACATTGTTTGAGGTAGTTGGTGGAGGATCATTGGTATGAGATGAGGTCAGAACTCTTCTTGTGCATTATCGTATTGTCCTATATCATTCCTTGTATATCTGGTTCCACTTTTGGTCACATTAACCTTTCAATGGGCGATTTCCAAGATGTAAGGGTCACGCAATCCTATCCATTTTTTATACATATAATCTTTATAGAGTATTACTTTACAAGATTATTATGTTTCTGAGGTTCCCAATCACGTATGTGCATGTCCTCTCTCTCTCTCTCTCTCTCTCTCTCTCTATATATATATATATATATATATATATATATATATATATATATATATATATATATATATATATATATATATATATATATATATATATATATCCCTCTCTCTCTCTGTCCCCCTCCCCATCTCCTCCTTGATCTTCTTGTTCAGCCCACCCAAGGCCTTTGGTTTCTTTTCCATCAAGTGATTCCTTATCCTAAACCATAACGGTTGGTAGTTGTTTTCATACCTTTTCAACATGCGATGCTTCGTGAACCTCTATTGATGTGAATTAGGAGTATAGAGGAATACAAATTTTCCTTAGAATCCTTTATTTTTCTCCCTTAAAAATGTTGCTTTTATAACCTTCTATTGAAAGTTGAAAACTTATTTGCTAACGTCGTTTTAGATTTGTTCTTCTAGTTCCAAAAACGTATTTACTTCAAAAACTCTATAAGAGGATAGGTAAGGCCCATTATGGATCTTATCCCAAAATTGAGGAGTTGTAACCCTTATGATCTCTTCAAAATACACCATGGTCCCTCCTAAGATCAATTACTATCTCAAAACATTATATTTATAAAAAAAAATCATGCCCTTGAACTTTTTTGTCTTTGTAGATAAAATTGTTATCAATTTGTTTTCTCAATTTTTTGACAAAATATTTAGTGCACATTTTCCTCAAAGTTCGATAGAGTGTTTGAGTGGAGTACATACTCTCTATAATTTATTTTAGCCTCATCACCTATATGAATTTTGATTGCAAAAGGTTATCTTCTAGTTTCACACATAACTAATAAATTTGTCAATGTAGAAATCACTTTTGCAAACATTAGAGTTTTAGGCCTTTCCTTCTTCTATTAGTTTATGAGCCACGTTTGCGGAAGCACGCGAACATCACAAGGAAGAAGAAGAAGCTTGGAGCACAAACACACAATACTGAATGTATTACTAGAGAATGTACAAAGATAAGTAGCCCATTAGGGCATTAGGCCTATATACAAGCCGGGGGAAAAAAACCTCATAAAGAGGGAAAAAGGTGCCCCAGCGGTCCTAGTGTGTTCACACACATCACTACCTAAATATATCAACACTACCAATCATGAAGAAAAATCCACTAATGGACACACAAGTGTCATAGCAACAAGCCTAGTTCGAGTCAAAAAAAGCATGTAATTCTGGCAGTATCGATCCCCCCTTAGGATAAAATAATCCAAGTAGCTAGGTACCACTCAAGTAGCAAAAGATCTGTTTAACCACCTGCCAATGCTTGAGACCTGGCCAATGCATAAACCTGCTCATGTATGAGACAAAGAATTGAATATCTGGCCAAGCAATGCATAAGTAAATCAAGCATCCAATAGCCTGCTGATAGAGAATAGCATCTCGAGCATCATGAAGACTTAAACATAAACTTTTCTCCATAGGAGTGGTAATAGGTTTACAGTCTTCAAACCCAAAACATTGAAATAATTTGTCAATGTATTTCATTTGACACAAATCCATTCCACCATCAACTTGCATAAAATGAATGCCCAAATAATGATGCAAATGCTCCAAATCAGACATATCAAATGAGGCATGCAAATCAGCCTTCAAATCAACAATATGCTTCTCATAGGGACCAGTGAGCAACTTGTCATCAACATACACAACAATGATGAGAAGCATCAGAAGCACATCATTAGCATGCTTAACATATAAGGTGCTTTCAGTTGGACTATTCTCAAAACCATGTGCAATGCAATAGGCATGTATATTTTCATACCAAGCACGTGGTCTTTGCTTTAAACCATGTAAATCCTTTTTGAACGTGCACACTTGGTTTTCATGCCCTTTCTGCACAAAGCCATGGGCCTGAGAAACATACACTTCTTCATGTAAGTCACTATTCAAAAATGCCATTTTAATGTCCAAGTGATGTACATTCCAACCATGATTAGCTCCAAGTGCACCGATGCTATGAATAGTAATCATTTGGAAAGTAGGAGCAAAGGTCTCATCAAAATCAATGATAGAGTGTTCAGAGACCAAAGCAAGCTGAGATCGTGATTTCAACACCACAGAGAAAAGCAATTTTGATCTCCTAATGCTCACCAAATTTTGTGTGATTTTGAGATTGCGATTGGAGGGGTGTCGACAATGCCCTAGGTGAAGCAATGATGTTCTCTGATACCAATTGTTGGAGTTAGATTTATGCGGAAGCACATGAATACCACAAGGAAGAAGGAGAAGCTTGGAGCACAATAAAGAATACTGAATATATTACCACTAGAATGTACAATGATATATAACCCATTAGGGCAATAGGCATGTATATAAGCCAAAGGAAAAAAACCTCCTAAAGAGGGAAGAAAGTGCCCTGATGACCCTAGTGTGTTCACACACATCATTACCTAAATATATCAACAGAAAGTCATTTGAGATTAGTAATAAATAAATTACAAGAAGATAAGTTGTATGTTAATCCAGAAAAGACTCGGTTGTTTCTACTATAAATAGAGTATTTAGGGCATGTGGTATGGTCGAGATGGATCCCAAATAGGTCTTAGGTATTCTAGCTTGGCCTACTCCTCAGGATTAGGGGCAGATGTGCTCATTTCTAGGACTTTCTAAATTTTATAAAAAAATCATCTCTTCTTATTCATCAATAGCAATGCCTATGACGAACTTGCTTCAAGGCAAAGTTTCATTTGCATGGAAGAAAGAGCAACAAAAAAGTTTTGATACTCTGAAATAGGTTGTTTTAGAGACTCCTATACTCAAAGTGGTAGATCTGCAAAAACCATTTGAGTGAGAGATAGATGCTAGTGGCATAGCCATAAGGGAAGTTTTGAGCCTAGATGGCATGCCAATAACTTTTGAAAGCAAGAAATTGAGTAGTGCATAGTGCAATTTGCCAGTGCATGAATACGAATTATATGCAGTGGTCCATGCTCTTAATGTCTAAAGACGCTACCTTTATGGTGCCTACTTTAAGGTATACATAGACACAATAACTCAAGTTCTTTTGTAGTCAACCTAACCTTCAAGGTAGATAGGCTCATTGGGCTGAGTTGATGCAAGAGTTCTACATGCAAATCCCATATAGAAGAGGAAAAAAGAATGTAGTACTTGATGCATTATCACAGATACTATATCAAATGAGCTTTATAGTTCTAGAAAGCTCATTGCTTGAAGAAATAAAGGAAGTATAGGTGGAAGATCCACATTTATAACAAATTATTAGATCCATCAATGATGACTCTATCATACGAGCGGTCATGTTCTCTGTTCTCGGCCTCATTGGATTTTTCTTATCGAATTCTTGAACCTTGCTTGGTGCTCTCTGAAGGTTTCTTGCAGGTTCTCAAGTATGATCACTGATGTCATAGCCTTTCCAATGAATAAGGTACTACAATCTTCCTCAAGATATTCTCGAATCTAGGACATACTCGACTTTTATGATCATCAATCTCTATAGGTGGTCAAGGACTAGGTCTCTCCCCCCTCAATGGTGAAATATGATATGGTTCCAACATGGATACATCAAAAATTAGATGTATTCTCGTGCTACTTGGTAGCTGGAGCTTGAAGATGACTGGATTTATCTTCGCCAGTTTAACTTGTACACCAATGAGCTTGCAAAGACTGTTCCAAAAGCTAGATATGAACTATGAACCTCAATCACTGACAATATCATCATGCAATCCATGAAGCCTAAAAATGTATCTGAGAAAAATTCTAGCGGTGGTTGCACCTATGATTGCCTTGGTTATTGCAATGAAGTGTGCCATCTTTGTAAATCTATCCACAATAACAAGAATGGCATCATACTTATCTGACTTTGGTAGATTTCTAATGAAATCCATAGACAATGAAGCCCATCGCCTTTCTGGAATAGGCAAAAGTTGCAAGAGGCCATGAGGTTTATGTCAGGGTACCTTAGATCTATTGCAAGTGTCACACATTGGGATATATTCTTTGACTTCCTTCCACATTTAAGGCCACCAAAAATCCGTTGATATGAGTTCTATTGTTTTATTCACTCCAAAATGTCCTATTGCAAGGTTGTCATGACATTGTTGGATCTTGGGCCTCCCTCGAGGGACATACAATAGGTTCTTATAGAGTAGTAACCCATCCTTTTCCTGAAATTTGTTTACTTCTTGGACTTTTCCTTCTTGATCTTTCTGCTTAATGTTACAAAACAATACATCATCTGGTAGATTCTCACGGATCAAATGATTCAAGGTTGAATCTTCATGATGGCTTGAAGAGATAGCTGCTAACTAGAGATGCCTAGGCTTGATTAATACACTCCCTTGTTGATCGAAGGGCTCTTCACCCCTCTTTGTTGCAAGGTAAGATCTTCTGGACAGGGCATCTGACTAACATTGTTGACGTCCTGGATGGCATTTGATGAAAAAGTTGAATCTAGATAGAAACTTACTCCATCGAGATTGCCTTTTATTGAGGATGCAGGTGGTCATAAAATAATATAAGTTCTCGTGATCTGTATAAACACTAACTTTGTGAGCTACTCCTTCTATATGGAGATGCCAGGTGTCCACCGTATATCCAATAGTTTTCCCTAAGTTGAATCCTTCTTCCAAATGTAGTTGCAGTTGGCTATTGATCCTTGTTGAAATCCATAGTTTGTTTTTCCCCCAATCTTGCAAAGCTTTTGCTTGCCTCAGCCAAGGTCTCCCCAGGAGTAATGGATAAGAAGTCTCCTGTGGAAGTGCAATAACAACAAAATCTAGAACAAAGTGGCAACCCTGTACTGTCATTAGTACCTTTTCAATAATGCGAAGAGGCGCAACCCGATGTTGAACTGCTAATGTAACTATGAATGGTGCCATCTTGGCAGGGTTCAAATTCAGGTTCTTCATTGTGAAATCCAGCATCAAATTGATACTAGAGCCTCCATCTATGATCACACCTGTGAGAGCTTCATCCTTTATACAAACAGATAATCTTGAGCTTTGGTAGTCTACCAAGGGTGCAGGGGGAAAATCAACCATGAAACCATCTATACTGGGTGATTGGATAAAGTGAGTAGAGTGTATAATCTTCAATAAGTCACTTCTTATTTTTGAATCCATCCTTATAAGTTCGTACAAACTAACCTTATGATGAATGCCTTTCAAAACCTGCTCAATGTTTACCTCATGTGTGTCTGCTTGCAGAATTGTTGGTTGGTCCCTTAATGAAGTAGCCATCCTTTCATAAGCTCCTTCAATGTTTGCTTGGTCCTTCCAACCAACCTTCTTTTCCTCCTCTTTATCCTGGAGTCCTTCTTGTTCCTCTCTACGGATTGTTGCTGCTTGTCTGGCTCTAGTCATCATGGGCATTGCAGATGATGAAACAACATAAGACTTAGTGGTCATACCTTCTTCTTGTGGAGAGACTGCAATCATGTGGATTGGAGCAGGACAGCTTCTTGGGCAGTCTTTGGTATAGTGATCCTTGGCCTCTGGACAATGTTGACAAGGAGGTGCATCTTCTAGAAGGGAACACCTATTTTGCATATGGCCATACTCACCATAGTGATAACACATCAATGGCCTATTATATCTAGGCTTTGTCGTACGATTTTCCTCTCTATTAGGTGCATTTGAAGTACTAGCATAATATGACCAAAGCTTGAGGGTTACCTCGTTGCTGTGTACCCTTGAGGTAGTAAGAGTCTCTAGCTTCATGCCCATCCTTTCCACAAAATTGGCAGCTTACCTTGTTAGGACAATTAGCATTGGAATGTCCATTATTGTTACATATTGTACACGAAATCTGCCTTCTTATATCCTGAGTGGTCCGCAAATCTTCTAACTCACGGCGAAGTTGTGCTACTTCATCATCTGTGCGACACAGTGGTGGCAAGACCTTCTCTTCTTGTTGATTTTGTTGCATTCTCAATGCCTGTAGTTCCTTCCTCAGTTGCCCAATAGGGTCCAGTTCTGTAGCATAATTCGGTTGTGTATCCCCGTCAAAATGTTGCCTAGCTTCTTCAATGTGTGATGCTGCTGCAACAAAATCATTGAGGGTTGCATCCAATCTAAGATACTCACATAGCTTCTGCTGAGATGACCTGGGCAGAGCTTTTTTTATCCATCTTTTAACAAAGAAGTCACCTGGAGCATGTGGCAGA
>MU261420.1:32500-72500 GCA_020310875.1 Ceratopteris richardii
ATTATAATGTCATCTACATAAATACAAATGTAGATCATACCTTCATCTATTCTCTTTATGAGTAGACTTGCATCCGCCTTTGAACTTTGGTATCCAAGGTCATTGAGATACTTCACAAGTATGTAATTCCAAGCTCTTGGAGCTTGCTTTAATCCATAGAGTGCTCTTCTTAATCTGCAAACATGATTTGGGTAATTGAAACTTACAAGACCTTCAGGTTGTTCCATATAAACCTCATCTGATATATATCCATTTAGAAATGCATTCTTTATATCCAATTGACTTAGCTTCCATCCTTTTGATGCTGCTATAGCAATCACTGTCCTTATGGTTGACATCTTTGCCACCAGACTGAATGTCTCATCATAATCTATGCCATGCGTCTGAGCATAACCTTTGACTACCAATCTAGCTTTGTATCTGGCTATTCTTCCATCTGCAAGCTTCTTAACTCTGTAAACCCATTTATTTCCAATCACTTTCTTACCATCTGGTTTTGGAACAAGTTCCCAAGTCTTGTTCTCCTCAAGTGCATTAAACTCCTCCTTCGTTGCTTCTTCCCAATTTTTCTTACCTTTTGCTTCACTGTAATTCTGAGGTTCTTCATCCTCCTTTACTAAGTAAGCATAGTTTTTCTCAGTCAAATAAGAAGTATCATAAGAATACCTTGTTGGTTGTTTCCTTACTCTGTTTGACCTGCTTGGTTCATACTCTTCATGTGTATCTAAATACACTTCTTCATCAAATCTCGGTGCATCTTCATTTCTCATAACTAGTCCATACCTGGATGTACTTGTCTGCATATGATCTTCATCTCCATTTACCTGCATATGTGATTTACCTTTTCCATTTCTTCTTATCTCTTCTTTAGTTGTTTCATCATTATGCTCTTTTTCTGCATACCAGCTCTTCTCCTCATCAAATGTCACATATCTGGAAATAATAAACTGTTTGGCTAGAGGACTCCATAGTCTATAAGCCATCTGCTTTTCATCATATCCGATGAACACATATTTTTTAGCTTTTGGTTCAAGCTTATGTCTAAGTTGTGATGGTATATAAGCATAAGCTACTGATCCAAACACTTTGCAATGATCAAGTGTTGGTTTCTTACCCCACCGAGATTCATAAGGGGTCATTCCATTTAAAGTTGTACATGGTAATCTATTTACAAGATATGTGGCTGTATTTACAGCCTCAGCCCAAAGATAGTTTGAACAATTCTTCTCATTTAACATTGCTCTGGGAAACTCAACTAGAGTTCGATTTCTCCTTTCTGCTACTCCATTTTGTTGCGGTGTATACCTGCAAGTTATTTCTCTTTTCATACTTGCATCCCATAGATAATCATTGAATTCTCGAGAAAAATATTCTCCTTCTCCATCAGACCTTAGTCTTTTGAGTTTTTGTCTTGTAAGTCTTTCAGCGTATGCATGAAAATGCTTGAAAGCTCCAAACACTTCTCATTTCTCTTTGAGAACATAAATTGTTTTCCATCTTGTTGCATCATCAATAAAAAGAACATAATCCCTTGAGCCATTGATAGATCCTTCTTTTGTTGGTCCCCATACATCTGTATGTATGAGTTCTAGCAGACCATTGTGTTTGTAACCATTCTTCTGAAATGGTAACCTGTGTGCTTTTCCCATTTGCCAGGCTTCACATTTGTGAATCATATATTGATTTTTCATATTCGGTAATCCTCGTACAGATTGTTTTTCCACCATAGTTTTGATTCCTTTTTCATTAAAGTGTCCTAACCTCTTATGCCAGAGGTCTAATTCTGTAAGTGCTTTATCACCATGTGTGATCAAAGCTTGACCAACATTCCCTTGTACTTTAAGAGTAAACAATCTACCTTCCCTTTTACCATAGACAATTTGATTGTATCCATTCTCTAGATCTTCGACAAATACTCCTTCATTTGTAAACCTGAATTGAAAACCTTTTTCTACTATCTGTCCCACGCTGATTAGATTCTTTGGGATTATTGGAACATATAAAACATTTGTTAATAGGTCAGCTCCATTCTTACACTTTACTTTTCCAATTGACCGCACATTATGTTTTGTGTTTTCACCTCTTTGTATTGTATGATTTGAAATACCTCCTTCCAATTTTGATAACAATTCTATATTTCTTGACATATGATTTGAACAACCAGAGTCAATATAGAATACCTTGAGATCTTTATTCTCTCACATGTTTATCGAATTCATCATCAATGTCGTATGATTTTCATTTTGTTTATCATTTGCATAGTTGTAGTAGGTAGTGTTGTGAGACTGATTTTGTCCCCAACTTCTTGCTCCACCTCTACCATATCCGCCTCTTTGGCTTTATCTTCCTCTTTGATATCTTTCGCTTCTGCCTTTGCTATTGTTATTCTGATTCTGACTTGATCGTTGAGAATTATGCCAGCAATCATGAGACAAATGATTGCTTAATCCACAGATCCAACAATACTTCTTGTTGTTATTTTGATTACCTCTTCATTTGTATTACCTCTACTTTTACTTCTGAAATTACCTCTTCCTCTTGCATAATTTTCTTGAGTAGTCATCTCTTCTTCATCTTTTTCTTTTCCTTTGTCACCTTTCTTCTTACTCTTTCTGTACATAGCAGAATTATGTCCTTTATCTCCATTTGTCTTCAAATCTTGCTCAAATGTTAGCATTAGTCCAAGCAACTGATTTAAATCTGGTACAAAATGATTTAATGAAATTTCAGTTGAGAGTACGAAAGGTTTCCACCTTTCATCTCCTCTCAATCCTGCAAGCACTTGTGCTATTAACCTGTGATCTTTGATATCCTCATCAATGGATCCAAGACTGTCTGCCAAGTCCTTCATTTTAGTGACATAATCACTAATGCTTTGACTTTGCTTTTTCTTGAACGTTGTAAATTCTGACCATAAGCTAGCCTTCATGGCTTTGGTAGTGTTTTGAAAATGATCTTCCAATGCACTCCATATGTCTTCCGCTTTCTCGAGACCTCTAATATGTGGCAATAGATGATCTGTAATAGTATTGTAGATATAAGCTCTTTCCCTTGCATCTTTCTTCTACCACAGCTTCAAGGATTCTAACTCTTCTTTCTTTGGTTGACTATTGTTTCCAAAAGTAGGCTTCTTTTCTTCTCCTGTCACATATATCATTCAGTTCTTACTCATAAGTAAGGCTTCCATTCGCATTACCCATGCGGGATAGTTATCTCTGTCCAATTTGTCAATAGAAATGTGATATGCCATAATCTTCTTGTTTCTGTTACTGCCGGTGAGTATAATGTTAAAGAATTTTACCTTTACCCTTGAGAATGACTTCGGAATGCTTCTCTAATACCGTTTGTTGTTAATCACCTCAGCCTTCCCCTTTCTTGTGAAGAATTCTTCGAATTTTCTTGTATCTTTACTTCCGTTTTCTCTTTGAGGACCTTTCTGTTGTGATACCACTTGTTGATGCGACGAAAGGTGAAACTTAGTTATAGAATTCTCCACATCACAAGAACTAAGCTAAAGTGATGTTAGAACACCTCTATAATCATCAGTAGCTTAGCAACCTGAAAACTTTACTATTGTATTTAGTAAATTCTGAGAATTCACTTTACAGAAACTTCGCCTTTCATTTAGACTTTAATTCTGAACTAATTTCTTCAGACTTTACAATTTTGTGCTTGCTTACTGTTAGATAATCTTTTTTTCACTTAACTGTACCAAAACTATGTTTTGAAACCACCGAAATATCACTAAAACTTCACCAGAATGTTACAGGAATATCACCAAAATGTTACCAAAATCTCACCGGAATTAACTGCAAATCTGATTGTAGTTACTTCAAAAGATTGTAGATGAGATAAGGAAGTAATACCTGAACTTCCTTCAATAAATGAACTTTATCAGAAGTTCGAGAAAAACTTCATGAGCTTTGGATGTCTTTACTGTCAGACACAATACTGCGTGTACATGTCCCGTTTCACAAACCCCTTTTGGTCAGTTTGTAGTTGACACTACTAGCTTCAAGGTGAGCTATCACTCATGAAAAACTTTACACTATACAGTGAGATCTAACTTGTAGAAATACCATAAAATGTGCAATAAGACAACCGTAACTATTATCTAACTTTCACAGTAAAATGAAATCACTTAGATTTCTTCACACAAAAGAATGCACTTAGTCTTTCCACATAAACATGTGTTTTCTATTAGAGAAGATGTGTACAGAATGGCTTGGCCTTCCTTTGCTCATAGCCATGGAAAACTCTCCTATGTTGAGTAGTCCTTCTTTACCATCTCTCTTACAGATGAATACCCGACAGTTCACGTTCTATTATTCATCTCTACATATGCACTCTTGAATCTACTACATGTACGCTACATGTACACTACTTTATCACTCTCTCAACTCACTTATATACATCTTTGATCCGAGATTCATAATTCTCGAAGTTTCTATGCACTACGTTACAGGCGTGAATATGTCCCTTCACTAAGAAAATGTTTTTTTTTCTGAACGCTTTGTTTTTGCTTCTCTTTGTCTTTCTTTATCCTTCATACATCTTCAGGTCTTTATGTGTAATTAGTGAGTGAATCTCCAACAATAGATAGATAGATATATATATAGATAGATAGACAAATAGATTCACACACACACACACACACACACACATATATATATATATATATGTTAAACGTAAAATGTGTTACTGACTAGCTGAAAATCGTTACCGAACTAAGGTGGGTTCTTGGGAGTGGTAGGGGTCTGTTAGACAGAGGCCCTGTACTTATTTCCCAAATCTTCGTCACACAATAAAAGCACTAATGCGAGTCTTTAGCTCAATTACTAGCATTAACTGGACAATACTTGATTTCTATGTTCCGGGGTACCGGACTTCTTCAGACTAACCTGCTATTGGGCAGAGCAGTAGTCCGATCTACAGACTCACCGGTAGTAAATCAACCAGAGCGAACACTATGGTTGACGGATTCATTTATCACAACACTTTACAATGAGCTTCAGATGAAAGGTTCACGTTCACTGACAGTACTAGTTCTGCCTCGTATTCAGGTTGAGACAGATAATAACCCCGTGTTGCTCTAGCACAATGGTGAGATGAAGTGAGATGAAGTGAGAAGCATAGAAATGCACACACACATACACACACACTACGGAGAGACAAGCAAGACACAATGGAAGGTGGGAAATTAGCTCTATTGCTCAAGAACACTATTACAAGCTCAAAAGAACTCTAAGCTCACACTAGCCCACACTGACCAACCTCAAAAATGAGCTCTCTAGCTCTTTTTATAGTTTCTAGAATAGTTTTGACCGGTTTCACATCTAGTGACCGGCATAGTTAAAAATTAGGTCCTAGATGCTATTTGGAAGGGTAAACGATGTCTAAAAATAACGAAAATTCATACGCTTGTTCTACCTAAGCTCCTCAAGCTCGAGGACTCCTCGGCTTGCACAAAATGGAGCTATGGATTACAAAATGGGGTTTTCTATGTTACATATGTTACAATAGTGATAAAAATCACTATTGGAGGTTTTTGGAAAGTATTTGAAAACATAATTATTTGAAAAACGATTCGAATGGCTCCCTGCTTTGTCGTTACATGCTTCCGTGTCGTCTGTGCCTCTGGTTGCTTCCAACACCCCCCTCCCTCTCGCTTCTGTCGTCCCTGACAGAACCTTGTTGTGAGGTCTGCCGGATATAGTTCTGTAGGAGGTCTTGAGCGAGGGTGTGCTCGGAGATACGAATGCCTCGGGCCAGGTCTGCCTCGAGTTTCTCCCAGTCGATTGGTTGCGGTTCTTCCGGTGGCGGGAGCTGATAGTGTGTGGAATAGACCATTTGTTCACAGGCAAATAATTGTAATAAATGTGTAGGCCTGCTTATGAATACCTCTGAATGGTATTCCCAAAAGCCGGTTGTGAACATCTCTTCGAATGTCTGCTTGTAGCACGCCGGTAGGTACTTTATTCTGCAGTGCCAGGCATAACAAACCCGTAGCGATGGCGTAGTACTCATATCATATACCAGATCGAAATTGCCATGCTCAAAGCCCGGGGTATTGACATGTGGTGCCTTGACGCGTCGGAAGACTTTAAAAATCATTTGCATCATGTCAAAGGTTTTGACAGTCATATGCGCCGCTATATCATCCATATGCTTTAATCTAGGGAGCCAGTGGTGAATTGTAGCCATCATGTAGCCAACAGTTGGTAACTCAATGGGTGGCTTAAAATAGGGGTAATTCAACCAGTCTTGGCACTGCTTATTGTTTTGTACCTTAATAGCAAAGGCAGTCCAGGAGCGGCGTCGTGGCACTGGTCCCCAACACAGGTTGTACTTCAAATGCAAAGGTGCCTTTACCCATGTACTCATCATCTCTGGATACTGCTGTAGTAAATCTTTTCGCCACTCTGGTTGATAGATCCTTCCTTTCTGTGCATCTAGTGGCAAATCAGCCGCCTCGAATTGAGTTGCATGCGATGGTTTCTTACCTGTCTCTTTCTCAATGGCTAACTGGTATTCGGCCATTAACATGAAATACGGTTTATACTGTAGCTCGTGCCGAGATATGTAGCGTCGCGGGGCCAAATGAGCAAAGAATGGAGACTGTAATATCTTTTCTTCTATCATCGCCATGGCATGTAATTGTGCCTCTACTCTCGCTGAGTGCGTTGTTCCAAGTTCCTCAATAGTTTTCATCCACGCGGGGGTTGGATGTTCGTACGTCATGTGGCCTTCGGCCGTGATGCGTCCGCCTGGGATGGGTTGTGGCTCGTATGCTTCTTCAAACGTTTCCTCCACCAGGATGGTGACCGTTTCTTCCTCAGCTGGAAGCTCAGGTGGGGAATCTGGCCTTGGTGGCGCTTCATATACTGCAATCCTCGATTCAAGGGTCGATACCTGGGCCCGTAATGAGTTGAGTTCCTCTAGGAGGTCAGGAGAGGGGTCCACAGGTGCGGGTATGTCTTGGTGTGCCGGTTCTCGTAACTGGAGTAATTTGTGATCGTCTTTGAGTTTCTGTAACTCCTCGTTCATGCGGTCATATTCATCTAGCAGACTCACATGATCGTCTAGCAGCATCCTCATCGAGTCTGAAGGAATGGCTTTGAACCTGCTAGGACTGAGTGGTTGGTCTGGGTGATCGAGTGCTGGTTCTAAGTTTTCTCGGTTCTGATCCTGTAAGCGCTGGTTTCCTTCCTTGGCAGCTGCTAGGTGTCTTCGTAGTAAGCCCATGTTTCGTGTTAGCGTTGCATTGCGGACTGTCTGGGCTCTTAATAAGTTATCCAGGTCAGCAGTGGCTTCCTTGGTCTTTTCTTCGCTTTCTAGTTCCAATTTGTGATAAGCCTCGCGTAATTCCTGGTAGCGGGTGTTCAGAGAGGCATTCTCAATAGACAATAAATTAAGCTGCGACTGTAAGTCATTGGTTGTTCTCTGCAGCTGCTGATAATTATCACCAAGAGATGTGAACTCATCTCTTACTTGCGTCATACACATGAACATCTGTCGGAATGCATTATCTACAGTGGGTGATAGTATTAACGGGGTGCTAAATGAAGATGCAATTGGTGTAGATGCAACGGGAACGGGGAACGGGGATGGGAAGGTGGATGATGTAGTGATTGTTGAAAATTGTGATGTGCCAAAAAATGTTTGTGCCGGGAGTGAAGTGAGTGATGGTGCAGCGGGTGGTGAGATGTCCATGTCAGTGGACGTATCTAGTGCGATGACCGTGAATATGGGTGTGATCGTGGGTGCTCGTGCTGGTGTAAATACGGGATTTACAAATGTTGAGGGGTAATTTACAGGGGGGGCTGGCTGGAGCAGCTTGGTGGAAAGGGGAAAGAGGGGTTACAGTGGGTCGGGGAGGCGAGACGGGGGAGAAGGTTAATGGCGGTGGGAATGGGAAAAGGGGTCTTGGAGTTGTGGGGAAAGATGGAAAAGATTGATGAAGGAATGGGTTGGATAGAAAGGTGGGTGTGGGAGGGGGTAGACTAGGGCTAATGGGTGCGGGAATGGTGGGGTGAGTGGTCGTAAAGACGGTTTCTGCAACACCACCGGCGAATGAAGATGTGGGTCTGGGGGAAGGAGGGTGAAGAGGGGAGGCTGGATGGACGGGTGGTGAGAGAGGAGCGGTTGGGGTGGTCGGTACTTCAGTGACTACTGAGGTAGGTACAGTTGTAGTGCGGGGTGGGGAATCTACAATGATGGTTTCTACGGCCAATGAACGTTCGGGGACGAGGCGTGCCTCCCTGGCTTGTTCTGAAGATTGTGCTCCGGTTGGTACACGAATGTATTGGCCGGGCTTTGAAAGTAGTCGTACTCTGCGGGGGTCAAACTGTGGCAGTGGCTTTCGTTGCAGGTACCTGAGTGCCTCGTTGGAGCCTACTGATTGGACTAATTCTTTGAATCCTTTGATATATGCGTCTTCGAATCCGCCTGTGACAAGTTCTTGTTCTATTATTTTTTGGCTCTCTTCCTCTGTCAGCTTCTTGCGTGCCCAAACTTTTTCCATAGTTCTATACAGCTTCTTGATAGCCAGTGTGTAAGCTGCTGCTTCGTAAGTTTCATCTTCATGGGTACTTGTATCACCATGTGTGTCTGTTTGTTGGCCTTGGCCATCTGTCTGTTCATGCTCTTGGGATTCATGTGTTCCCTGGCTAGCTTCGTCGTCTCCTTCGTCGTCATCGGTTGCTGTTCTTTCGTCATCAGAACTAGACACGATCTGTCCTTGTGGCTGATCCCTGGGTGTGGTAGGGTAGCTAGGCCTTTCAAATTCTTGAGAAAACATTTGTCCTTCTGAAAACTGGAACTCATTGGAGAATGCATCGGGCATCTCAAAATCAAAAGTTTGGTCCAGTGGCTCTGCTTGTCCTGGTTCTAGATGTGGTACTGGAAAGGAGAAAGCTTCCGCACCAATAGTGGTGGGAAGTTCAGCTGCTGTGGTGATAGGTTCGGTGGTTGTGGCTTCTTGGGGTGCGACAGTACTGGTGGTGCCCTCCGTGACCACTGGTCTAGATAACCTTATGCGAATAGGTTGTACTGTGGGAGTGGCTGCTGTTGGTGACTGCTCTGGAGATGGTTGTGGCGAGGGTGATTCTGGGACTTGTAGGCACGGGATAGTACCTCTCATCCGCTTTCCGGCTCTGCCTTTGCTAGACTTTCTAGCCTTCCTTGTGGTCCCTTTGAATGCTTTCAGTTCCTCACTGGTCATGGCACGCTCTATGGGTAAATCATATGCCAAGCACATATATATGATCCTGGTGAGGGCGCAGCATCCATTGATTACCTTTTTTCGCTCCCACCGATGTTGTGCCAAATAGAGCTGATCAATTATCCAGCTATCTAGATCAACTGTTTGCGGTCCAGTACATGCTAAGTATAATCCAAACCAGATTCTCTTGTGGGGCATGGTAAAACGATCCTGAGCTGGGAAAGCAAAGTGCTGCATGCATATCCGTAATGGCTT
Organism: Ceratopteris richardii; assembly: GCA_020310875.1. Classification (NCBI taxonomy): domain Eukaryota; kingdom Viridiplantae; phylum Streptophyta; class Polypodiopsida; order Polypodiales; family Pteridaceae; genus Ceratopteris; species Ceratopteris richardii. The sequence goes on from MU261420.1 coordinate 41,979, forward strand.
AGAGAGCTCAGGTGTTATAGCAGAAATATCCTCCCACTTAGTTACGTCACCACGCTTCATCTGCTCTGGGACTAGCCGTTCTTTCTCCGTTGGAGTGTGTGTTCCATGAATCTTGATGGCCGCTCTGATTAAATCCTTCGAAAGATAAAATCTTTTGTAAGGTGGATCCTCCACTAAAGAAGGCAAAATAAAGGTTCCTGGGATGTCCTTATTCTCTGAGGCCAGCAAAGTGGTGATTAAGTAATAACACCTATAAAAGTCAGGTTTGGGCAGAGGATCACTGAAATACTCCGTGAAGCTGGCTCTGGCCCAAACATGAGTTAAGTCCTGGGTGTTCTGTAGGCCTTCGAATTCTCTTGAGAAGAATTGATACTTGCCCCATGTGCGGTCATCAAATGTCATATTTGCTTCAAAAATGAAGTCACCATCAGCTAATGGTCCTGCTAGGCCTTGGAACCAATGAGAGTTACGGTGTATCTTCTCTGTGTATCCCATAGGTGGGTTATCAATTGGCATGGGTCCCGAAAATCCTTGGAAGTCTGGCGGTGGAGCGGTCGGGTGGGATTCTGCTCGTAAAACATTGAGGGGCACCGCAGCTACGCTGGGGCCTGCTTCCGATGGTCCTGCTTCGGTTTGCATGATGACTGATGAGCTAATGGAAAAGATCTGCTACAAAAGATTAACACATTAGTATGGAAATTAATTATGATCCCATTAAGGTGAGACCGCAATCCCTTTCCATAACCGATGTGTAACCCGTGTAGCCAAGTGTCGTGAAGGGATTGATGCAATGATTTTTTTTGCAAAACTAATGCAGGTCTCTAGACACCTACATGGTCAGATTATGTGCACATTTCTTGATGAGCTGTTATTATGCATGATGTGGGGTTATGGTGTGTGAATTTATACAAGGTTTGGTTGAGGGTGAATTATTACAAGGGTGGAGTTTAAACGGGGTGGGAAAATTGTTAGATAATAGGGTACAAGAAGACGTTTGGATATGTTTCGGTATCCATTTCCTAAGAGTCTTTGAGTGGGTGGTGTGTTTCTGCTGAGGGACAAAAAGTGGTATCGGGTTTGGTGGTATTGAAGGATGGAAAGATTTCTGAGGGGTATATATTACATGGCTAGAGAGTTGGGCTATAATACATTGTTTGGGTACCCAAATCTGCATGGGTGTGGGTCTATGGATAAGGTATTTCTTGGCGATCCAAATCTGTCGAGTATTTGTACTTGGGGAAGAAGATCGAGGGGACTTTGGATGCTGACTCTGCTTCTGTTGCAACTTTGTCCTGTTCTTGTCTGCAGTGTTGCCAATAGCCTGTGGTTGCTGTCCTTTTGGCACCCATATTTGTTTCGTGCCACTTGTTCCGTGATGTTGATACTGCTTCTTTCTTTGCCTTGTCTGGTGGTGTCGTCGGTCTGGGTTCCTCTGTTGTGGTTGACTCCTTCGAGGTTGGGTTTGAGAGGTCCAATGGACGCTCTGCTTTGGAAAAGAAGGGAGGTCCAACACTTGCGTGACCTGCCCATTAGGAAGTGATTCGTTATGTATCTTTAATCTAGGCCAGTCCGCAGCAAGTTTGGAAGGATGAGCACCGCAGGGTGTTGTGCTCATTTGGCCGCTGATGCAACCCACCTGACCGCTGATTATGTTCAACTGCCCTAGCGGTTGGGTAGCTGCCCCTTCTAGTTTGCAGGAAGCCCCAGGGAAGATCTCCTGTCGTCCTTCTGATTGACAATTGTCCCTAGCCAAGCCCAAGTGGGTTAGTGTAGATGTAACGTGACTGGTCTGACCCAAGATCTTCCGGTCTTCCGTCGCATGCGTTTCATAGGGTCTAGGGTTACAAACCTCAATCGGAATGCCATTAGGGAAGTCAAGCGGTATCACTCGCTTCTGCTCTAAGGTTCCAATCTGTAAGGAGCCTTGTCTAAGATTTAGGTCCACTGAGTGATCATATAGCCAATCTTGGCCAAGGATTAGGGGTTCTATCAAGTCGTCATCATGGCACACTAGTAGCTTCGCTGTCATGGTCACTTCCTTAATGAGGATAGGAAGGTCCACCTCACCCATGCAAGGGGTTTCCATGCCTCCTAGGCCTATGAGGTATGCCTCAATTGGCCGTATTTCTATTCCTGAATCCTTATAGTGGGACCATCTAATAGCACTAGTCGCAGCACCTGAGTCAATTAAAGCCCTGAGCTCTTGGCAAGGGTTGTTGTGCTCTAGCCTGACTGTAATGAATGGTCTCCTGTCCACTATACTAGGATGAGTGGTTGACTTTACTTGACACATGGCCATGGGATATCTGGGTGTAGTTTCCAGATGGTTATAATGTTCTCTCCCTAGTCATTGTCTTCTTAACTTCATGCGTTTAATGCGTTCTATTGCTTCTGCCTGAGCTTCCGCTCGTATTCTATTTTCTTCCTCCTTACGCTTCTTTGCCAACGTGAGTCGTCTAAGCATATCCTTAGTAAGAGGTTCCTGATATAACTTGACTCTACAGCCACTAATGTAATTAGGCATTATATCTCCTTCTAAAGTGGCTAACTGTACTGCTCCACTTGTTGAGAGTCTGTTAATGTTCATAGGTCCATAACCTCGCTTTTCTAACTTATGTGCGTGTTGCTTTAGCGTATATACTAGAACTAAATCTCCTTCTTTTAGGCCTTTATCTTTCACATGTGCATCAAAATACGCTTTTTGTCGCTTCTTTGCTGCATATATTCCTGCTGCTGCCTTTAGCCTGGTTTCTCCTAATCGTTCCAAGTCCATTATTCTTGCTGATAATTCATGACCGGTCCACTGATGTTCTTGTGCAACCTTAAGGGTCGGTATGAAGAAGTCCAAAGGAAGCACAGCATTCTGACCAAAAACCATCTGAAAGGGAGTCGCATTGAGTACGGTCTTGTAGGCCACTCGATATGCCCAAACAGCGTGGTGTAACTGTTTGTCCCAATCTGAACGTTTGTTGTTCACGAGTTTCTCCAGTACATTACAAAGGATCTTATTAGTGCTTCCAGCCTGACCATTGGCCTGAGGATGATATGGTGCGGATTTCTTGTGAATCACCATAAAATCCTGTAACAAATATTCAATGACTTGGTTTAGAAAGTGAGTGCCTCGATCGCTCACTAACTCTATAGGAAGTCCATATCTTGTAAAGACATTCTCAAATAAGAATTTTGCAGTTGTGTGTGCATCATTCTTTTTCGTGGCTTTTGCCTCTACCCATTTCGTAAGATAATCTGTGGCAACAATAATGTATTCAGCATGTGTACCTTTTGCAGGGGGGTTAATGGGTCCTACAAAGTCTATACCCCACTTTGAAAATGCACGTCCACCCATCATGGGTTTCAATGGCATTTCATCTCTGCGAGTAGGAAACTGAGTTCTTTGGCACACATCACATCTCTTTACATAGGTATGAGCATCCATGTGAAGAGTGGGCCACCATAATCTTGCAAAGAGGATGGCTTTGATTATCCTATCGGGTCCAAAATGACTTCCTGCAACACCTTGGTGTGCAGTCTCTAGTATGCTCAGATAATCGCTTTCATGAACACATTGTCTTAGATATCCATCTCGTCCTCTTTTGTAGTCTCTAGTATGCTCAGATAATCGCTTTCATGAACACATTGTCTTAGATATCCATCTCGTCCATCACTAATTGTTCACTCCAGTCTCGTGTGAGAGACACGTGATATAATGTAGCATGCTCTACTGGTGGTCTTTCACAACAAACATTGCATTCCTTACACAACTTGTAGACATCTGCTTCCATCGAAGGCCAATATAATCCTAGTCTATGCAGAGTCTGTAATGTTCGATGTTTTGAATGATGTTGCTGTAGTGCACCTATGTGTGCTAATTGCAACCAATTCGCATGTTCTGATTCATCTACACAACAAGCAAGAATCTTTTGATTATCCTATTTATATATGCTTCCTGCCATTATTTGGTATCTCTGAGACTTGGTAATCTCTCCTTCTTTGATCTTTATCCTAGGATTCTTGGGTCCATATGTGAGAATAGGGACTATAGGTTTAGCCCATTCTAGTGCTATCTCAAGATTAAACAAATAAGCATCTGGTAATTCATCCGCTATTCCTTGAGGAGCTTCTCCTGAGGTTAATCTTGAAAGGTGGTCAGCTCTAAGATGTGTCTTTCCTTTCCTGACTACTACTTCAAAATCATACTCCATGAGTAATAGAAACCAACGTATCAGTCGTCCGGTGTTACAAGGCTTGTTGACTAAATACAATAGGGCTTGATGATCTGTAAAGAACTTGAATTTGTTGGCCAACAAGTAGTGCCTAAACTTCTTTACTGCGTAGATCATCCCTAATCCTTCTCGTTCCGTCGTGGTGTAATTTCTTTCTGCTGCGTTCAATTGTCTGCTTGCGTAAGCTATGGGGAGATCTATGTTACCTTCATTCGTGGGTTGTGCTAACACGCATCTTATGGCGTAATTGGATGCATCCACATGTACATGGAATGGCTTACTCCAATCTGGGGTTGTCAATATAGGTGCTGAGCACAAGCGTCGTTTAAGTTCATTGAATGAATTTTCACATTCATTTGTCCATTCGAAATTGGTTAAAAGAGAGTACAAAGGCTTGGCTATGATTGCATACATGTGTATGAATCTCCTATAATAACCGCAATGGCCCATAAATGCTTGTACCTCTTTCGCATTAGTTGGTCTAGGTAATTCTGCAATTACTTTCACCTTTTCTTCATCCGTAGAGATTCCATTTTTAGACACAATGTGTCCTAGAATTTTGCCTTGTCTGACCATGAAAACGCACTTTTTTGGGTTCAAACAAACCTGATATTCTCGACATTTGTCAAATATTTGCCTTAACTCCGGGATATGCGTCTGTCTTACATTTGAATGAGCACATAAGTCATCGACATAAACTTCCAAACTCTTGCGTAAGAATTCCTTGAAAACATGACACATGAGTCGCTGGAAAGTGGCGGGTGCATTTGTTAAGCCAAATGGCATCACACGAAATGCAAATATGCCCCATTCAGTGGCAAGTGCCGTCTTGTGTTGGTCCTCTGGAGCAATGGCTACTTGATTATAACCTGAAAACCCATCAAGAAAGCTGTAAACTTCCTTGCCCGCAACTCTTTCCAATAGATGTTCCGTGATAGGAAGAGGATAACTGTCTCTAATTGTGGCGGCATTAACGTTTTTAAGGTTAATACACACACGCAATTTTCCATTCTTCTTGGGCACAACCACAATGGGGGATACCCATTCGGTATGCTCAATTTCGTAAATGAATATTGCTTCTATCAAGCGATCTATCTCTTCTTTAATCTTCGCAGCGTAGTTATCATTATACGTGTACGGTTTCTGTTTCGTAGGTTTTGCATCTGGAGTCATAGGGATTCTATGCGAGCATATATCTGGATCTACTCCTTTCAAATCTTTGTAACTCCAAGCAAAAACATCTCTATATTCGCGCAATAGGGCAACTAGCTCTTCTTCTTCTTCAGTTGTCAAATCATGCCCTATGTATGTACATTTTTCTTCTTCTCCTTCTATGGCAACTATTATTTTCTTGGTTTTCTCTCGGTTATCATATACTTGTCCGTCATTCGCCTTTCTATTAGGCATTCGTACCATGATTCTTCTATCTTCGATTTCATATTTCTTGAAGTTCTCAGGTACTTCAAATAAAGATTCTTCTTTTTCTGACATGGTTTCTTTCTCCTTTCTTTTCTTGCCTTCACTCTTAGTAGTCACTTTCGTGGCTAACCTCACCTCATTCGTAATTTCCTCGTGTCTCTGAGGGTGAGTCTCTACTTCGAAAAAATATTCTTCCTCTGATGCAAAGGGAGAATCCATGATAATTGATTCTAAATCAAAATCGCTCGCATCCTCAAATGCATCAGTGTTAGGTTCACATTCTTCTAAAATTGCATCGCCCATGATTGGCTCTATCGTGAAAACTGAGATATCATAGCCATCCTCGTCACACTGGGGTGTCCATTGTTCTTCATTGATGGCTACATCCATGGTTGCTAGGATTTCTGCCCAACCATGGGGTTCAAACTCTTCGTCTGGGAATACTACAGGTGCGTAGGCTGGATCTTGAAGGGTTCGTGGATTTTGTTCTGCACCTAAGGTCCTGGCTTCTAACCTTTCTTCCTCTTGTTTGGCTACTTTACACATCCATAAATGAGTATCCTCATGCAACCAAGAAGGATCTGATTCTAATGAGTGCACGGATTCCGTCTCTACTGGTGTCTTATGGATGGTATTCCATTGTATTGGGGGTACGTTGTCGCGGGGTTCGAAGAAAGGAAAGAGAAAGTGAACGAGTATGGATATTCATGGTTCACCTATTGAGTCCCATGGATATGAGTGCATGAACCACCTTTGCATAAAGAGGATGCCTACTTGAAGATCTCGAAAACAACAATTATTGCTCAATTCATATATATGGCTTCAAGCTTATGAAGACCTAACATACACTATGGAGCCATTATTACGTTCAATTTATATGATAGAGAGTCTTTCATGTCTTTCTTGGTTCAAATTCCTTTCACACAGCCATTATAATAAGCGTCAAAGTGAGTGTCAAAATGAATGGTCTACAAAGCTAAGTCATCCCATCTCTAGTTTTGAGAAATGAAACTCACTTTTCAAAAGAGTTCAAACAGAAGTCACTTCTTTCAACCGTGACTTTACAAGTATTGAAATATCAATCCATATTCCCCATGTACTGTCACATCAATTGCATTCCTCCAAAGAATTTAACAACACGTTTTACCATAAGTTTCATACTTCACAAAGAAAAATCATTATTTTGCAGACAGTAAAAGAAAACTAGAGAATATAAACGTTGTGCTGATTTCTTTTCACGTGCGACCATATGCTAGAAAATCATCACATAACGAAAATGTTCTGAATTTTAACTCTGTCGTACCTGAAAGGACATAACAATAAGTTTCTCTTTTAATCATAACTCAGGGGAACGAAAACTATAATGTCACTTGTTGAATGTAGAAAGCAATTGAATAATCTCTTTTTGTTTGCATCCGCCATGATCTCAGAGATGGAATACAGAATGGATTCTAACTACAAATCTAACCATTTCAACATATAAAGGTATCCGATTGTTCGATCTGCCTCATGTATAGGGATGGTCACTTATAGTTGAGGAGGATAAAAAAAAAAAAAGTAATAATAATAATAATTTAGTATCACCATTAGGAAACGAAACTCATGGTATGTAAATCTGCAAGAACGCGACAGATGCTAAACAACTCATCTACAAGAAGTAACGCATGTTAGGGACCGGCATTTATTTAAGTCAATCTTTAGTCTAATTCTTCTAGATCGGTTGAGTGAATTTACATAAATTGTGCAACAACGAGGTGAAAAGGTATTTGAAGAGGTTGACTTGAACAACAGTCAAAAGATGACTCCCTACTTCTTCCCATCAGTGCACACCGTGAAAATACTTCATCTATCTTATTTTCCCAGACATAAGCCCACAACAGTCATTGGCAAATAAGCCATCAGTGCTTAACAAAGCGATGATCTACCTGGAGATCAAAGAGTTCGCTACAACAGGCTTTCATTAAAAGAGGACTTTCAGGAAGTCATTGTTCAATGTATAAAAAAAGTATACAAACTGTGTTGAATACTTCAGCGTATGTGTCCTAGAAATGGGAAAAGCCAGATGAAGAAAAATGGTAATTGTCCGTATTAAAACTCAAAAACAAGCAAGCTCTCTTCAGTTTAATATTCCTATGTACTGTGTAACTCGTCTGATAATAATTTTTCTTTTTCAGCAACAAAGATATGCGATGCATAGTGAAACAAAGATTAGATACAGCGCAAACTTCAAGAAATTCTAATTAATTGTGGCTATTTACACTTTTAAATCATTCTAGAATGCATCTGTTTATATTTACTGACAGCGTAAATGAAGAAAAACATCGCAGAGAAGAAATACGAGCTCCATGCGAATTGAAAGGTTGGCATCCACGCGCGGCTACGATTCTTCAGATGATCTTCTCAGCATTTCTTGGGATCATCAAACTCGGTCAATATTGGCATCACAATCAATTGCACCTGCCTTCCTTTTTATTCCTTGTTCTACTCCAGTTTGAGGTCGACGTCATCTTTCTCTTCCTGCGTTGCAGACGCAAGGTCCCGCCCTGTGCCACTTATTCATCCATCGATTGGAGTAATCAATGACAGTAGCCACACGAGTCTGCTCAAGCATGACCTCAGAAATCCATGTGGCATAAGTGATGGAGAGTGTTAATCTCCAAAAGAACAAGTTAACCTTGAAGTTAGATTTCCTCTATATCAAGGTTAACCTTAGACTCCACCAAACTTAGAGATCATCCACCAAATTATCAGAAAATTGATTATTCTGAAAATTTCAGTTTTTTCAGAAAAGTCTGCTGCAGATTAGTCACTCATTGACTAATCAATTCTGTAAAGTTTTTGATAAAACTTTACACAACACTTCGCCTTAAGGTTGCGCAACTTTGCCAAGTTAAATCTCTCAAAAAGATTAAGTACACACTGAGAAATGTGTAAAACACTTTACCTATGTCTGAAAGTGCTTCTCTGCAATGGCGACTTTGACACCTGCAACTTCTTAGCACTGGTTCTCCCAAAGTAAATCCTGTTTGATCAAGATCTTTTAGCCATAGATAGCTTACCTTCCAACTTAGATTTTAAGCCCTCATTTGTGTAAAACTTTACACTGTAGACTGAGCAATGATCATTTCATTGAAGATGAAATGTGCGCCAGATTTCTCGACTGTTAGAACATTCTTACATATGAATGTTCCTAATCAAAATTTTCACAGCCTGATTACAATTAACCTCTCAAATTCTATCCATAGATGGATTAGCTATGGACTTAGATACGTGCAAAAGGATTTCTCAAAAGATTAAACACAGAGAGAGCAGACAGCAAAATATCGGGCGCAAAATTTTTCGATTTCTCAGAAAATTTACATCTAAGTGAGGATGGACAATTCACTCACTCTTCATGTGTCTAATGACACTAATTTCTCTCTTCCTATTCTCAAATCTCTTCTGCTCTACTTGCCCGACATTTTTCAAACATATTTATAGATGAATATATACAAGTGTATGACTTAAACAAGGGTATAAGTCAGCTAATGTACATATGTGTACATATCTTTGAGTTTTCTGAAAATGTCCTTCCTTCAACCATCTGACTTTGTTTCCTTCTTGACTCCTTGACTTCATTTCTCCATAATCCTTCAATTGATGATTGTCATGCACCAACAACTCCCCCTCAATCATTAATTGAGGTTCTTTTCTATCTTCTTTACTCCAGCCATATCCTTGAATCTTAGTAGTTTTGGTCCATCTAGACTTTTAGTCATCATATCTGCAACTTGATCTTTTGTGGGAGTGTGTATGACTTCAATCTCTTTCTCAATGACCTTCTCTCTCAGAAAATGATACTGTATTTCAATATGCTTAGTTCTAGCATGAAATACAGGATTAGCTGCCAAGTATAATGAACTCATATTGTCTCCACAAATAATAGGAGTACTCTGAATCACATCAAAAACTTTCAAAAGTGTCTTTAGCCATATTACCTCTTTTGCAGCTTCCACCATACCTTTATATTCTGCTTCTGTAGATGACAAAGCAACTGTATGTTGCTTCTTGGAACACCATGAAATCAATTTGTCTCCTACATAGCACAAGTATCCATGTGTTGATCTTCTATCATCCACATTACCTGCCCAATCTGCATCACTATATATCTTGATTCTTGTATCTGAAGTAAACCCATAGTACAACCCTTCTTTGAGTGTACCCTTGATGTACCTAAGTACTCTTTGTCCTGCAATCCAATGTTCCTTTCTAGGACAATGCATGAATTGTGAAAGCACACCAACTGCATATGACAAGTCAGGCCTTGTCAATGTAGCATAAATCAAGCTACCAACCAAACTTTGATAGAGTTTCATATCTCTGAACTCTTCTCCTCCAAACCTAGACAATTTATGGTTCACTTCCAAAGGTGTAGGTGCAACCCTGCAATCTTCCATTTTAAGTTTGGTTAGCAAATTTTTAAGATACCTTTCTTGGGTCACATATACTCCATGTTGAGTATAAGAGATCTCCATTCCCAAGAAGAATGATAGGTTCCCCAAATCACTAATTTTGAACTCTTTCTCCATCTGCTTTTTGATCATTTGTATCCCCTTATCATCTGTTCCTGTAAGTATTATGTCATCAACATAAATACACACATAAATAAACCCATCTTCACTTGCTTTGACTAGCAAGCTACTATCTGCCTTTGATGCTTGAAATCCAAGATCATTCAAGAATTTTACAAGCCTATAATTCCAAGCCCTTGGGGCTTGCTTCAACCCATACAAAGCTCTCTTGAGCTTACACACATAACTTGGACTCACTTGATCTTTGAATCCATCTGGTTGCTCCATGTAGACTTCATCTGAAATGTAACCATTCAAGAAAGCATTTTTAACATCTAATTGAGACAACTTCCAACCTTTACAAGCAGCAATTGCAATGAGTGTCCTGATGGTTGTCATCTTTGCCACAGGACTATAAGTCTCATCATAGTCCACTCCATATGTCTGTGCATACCCTTTCACAACAAGTCTAGCTTTGTACCTAGACACACTTCCATCTGCAAATCTTTTAGTCTTGTAAACCCACTTACATCCAATGATCTTCTGACTATTAGGTTTAGGAACCAAATCCCATGTTTGATTCTCTATCAATGCATCATACTCCTCTTGCATAGCATCTTCCCAATTCTTCTTCCCTTTGGCTTCTTCATATGTAGAAGGGTCTTCATCTGCTTTTACCAAATAAGCATAATCTTTAGTAGTCAAGAATGAAGTGTCATAGCTATACCTTGTAGGTTGCCATTTGTGCCTAGATGATCTCCTAACTTCTGCACTTCTTGAGGTCTCTGGTTCATCACATTCTGGATCAAACCTTGGCCTCTCTTCAACTTCAATCTGCACTTCATTACTCTCACTTTCATCAAGTAATTGAACCTTTGCTTTACCTTTTCTTTGTTCCACTACTTCTTCATCATCTGCATGTACATTATATTTACCTGCATACCAAGTACCTTGCTCATCAAATGTAACATCCTTGGATACAATAAATTGCTTTGTGGATGGACTCCACAACCTGTATCCCATTTGCTTATCATCATAACCAATGAATACATACTTCTCTGCCTTAGGCTCCAACTTATGCCTCAATTGAGATGGCACATATGCATATGCCAAGCATCCAAATATTCTGCAATGATCCAAGGTAGGTTTCTTACCCCACCAAGCTTCATATGGTGTCATACCCTGCAAAGCTTTACAAGGCAATCTATTAACCAAATATGTAGCTGTATTAACAGCCTCAGCCCACAAATAATTTGGGCAATTCTTCTCTTTCATCATGGACCTTGCAAACTCAACAAGAGTCCTATTTCTTCTTTCTGCTACCCCATTTTGTTGAGGAGAGTACCTGCAAGTAACTTCTCTCTTTATACCTGCATTCCACAAATAATCATTGAACTCATTTGAAAAATACTCTCCCCCTCCATCTGACCTTAGTCTCTTCAATTTTTGACCTGTAATCCTTTCTGCATATGCATGATAGTGTTTAAATGTATTAAACACTTCTGACTTTTCCTTAATCACATAAATTGTGATCCACCTGGTAGCATCATCAACATATATGACATAATATCTTGAACCATTTATACTAAAGTCCTTTGAAGGACCCCACACATCTGTATGCACCAATTCAAGTCTTTCTGAATACATAAATCCATGCTTGGAATAGGATTGCTTATGAGCCTTACCTAATTGACATGCCTCACATCTGTATGTCATGTGTTGACCTGCAATGTTAGGCATTCCAAGCACTGAATCATTGTTAATCATTTCTTTGATACCTCTTTCATTAAAGTGTCCAAGTCTTTTGTGCCAAAGATCCAATTCTGACACCTTCTGCTCTCCATATGTGAACATAGCATGTCCAACATTTCCTTGTACCTTCAATGTGAAAAGCCTTCCTTCTTTCTTTCCTGCAATAACTTGTTTATACCCTTGACTAGGGTCTTCCACATAAACTCCATCATTTGTGAACCTTACCTCATATCCTTTTTCCACAATTTGACCTACACTGATCAAATTCTTTGGAATTGTGGGAACATAAAGTACCTTACTCAGAAGAGTGCTCCCATCCTTAGCTTTGACTGAACCAATTGACTTTACCTTATGCTTTGTATTATCACCTGTCTGCACTGTATGATTAATTGCATTATGATCTAGGTCAGTCATCAAAGCAATATTTCCACTTAAATGATTACTACATCCTGAATCAATATAGAACACTCTCATGTCCTCATGTGAGGTTTCACATGTATTCATAATGAGAGTCGAATCCTCCTTTTGATCTGATGCATATTTGTAGTAGGTGTTATTATAGGATTGACTTTGGAAGTTTCTTCCACCACCTCTTCCAAAAGAATTCCTACCACCTCTACCTCTGAAATTTCCTCTCTGAAATCTACCTCCTCTTGCTCTTTGATTAAAGTTCTGATAATTACCATTGTTTTGATTATTGTGCCAACAATCATGAGATAGATGATTGGTCTTACCACATATCCAACAAGCTCTTGCATTATCTTTGTTGTTTCTGCCTCTTCCTCTACTTCTGCCATTTCCTCTTCCTCTCATGAAGTTTGCTTGGTTTGATGTACCTTCTTCTTCACCTGATTGTTGCTTCCCTTTGTTGGCTTTCTTCTTGTCTTTAGAATACATTGCATGACCTGCACTCTTATCAACATCTCCTTTGATATCATTCTCAAAAGTTAGCATATGTCCTAACAATTGATTCAAATCAGGAGTAAAGTGATCTAATGAAAGTTCTGTAGATAAAATGAAAGGCTTCCATTTCTCATCTCCTCTTAGTCCTGTGAGTATTTGTCTTACCAATTTGTCTTCTTCAATATCTTCATCAACTGCACCTAAAGAATCTGCAATGTCCTTCATCTTTGTCACATAATCAGAAATTGATTGTGAGGCCTTCTTCTTGAAGGTAGTAAACTCTGCCCATAGTGAAGCCTTCCTTGATTTGGTTGTATTTTGGAAATGCTCTTCCAAAGCATTCCAAATATCACAAGCACTTTCAAGTCCTCTAATGTGAGGAAGCAAATAGTCATTGACTGCCATGTAGATGATGCTTCTTGCTTGAGCATCCTTCTTCATCCAATTCTTCAAATCTGCAAGCTCCTCCCTAGTTGGAACACTAGGATCTCTGAATTCTGGCTTTTCTTCATCTCCTGTGATGTATCCTATCAGATCTTTGCTCATAAGGTGAGCTTCCATCCTCATAGACCATGCAGGATAGTTCTCTCTATCCAATTTTTCAATTTGGAGACTATCTCCCATCTTTACTTCACCTGTAGCTTCAAATCTTTAACCTTTACAGATAATAAATGTACCTTTACTTCGAATGTTGCTCCTTCTGATCCTTTTGATGCTCTTTGTATGTCTTCCTTTGATCTTTCTTCAACCTTTACCCTTCTGCACCTTCAAAATGTAAAGTTTTGTATTTCTGCAATAGTCGGAGTCTTCTTCACTTCAATTTTGACACAACCTGCTCTGATACCACTGATGGAGAGTGTTAATCTCCAAAAGAACAAGTTAACCTTGAAGTTAGATTTCCTCTATATCAAGGTTAACCTTAGACTCCACCAAACTTAGAGATCATCCACCAAATTATCAGAAAATTGATTATTCTGAAAATTTCAGTTTTTTCAGAAAAGTCTGCTGCAGATTAGTCACTCATTGACTAATCAATTCTGTAAAGTTTTTGATAAAACTTTACACAACACTTCGCCTTAAGGTTGCGCAACTTTGCCAAGTTAAATCTCTCAAAAAGATTAAGTACACACTGAGAAATGTGTAAAACACTTTACCTATGTCTGAAAGTGCTTCTCTGCAATGGCGACTTTGACACCTGCAACTTCTTAGCACTGGTTCTCCCAAAGTAAATCCCGTTTGATCAAGATCTTTTAGCCATAGATAGCTTACCTTCCAACTTAGATTTTAAGCCCTCATTTGTGTAAAACTTTACACTGTAGACTGAGCAATGATCATTTCATTGAAGATGAAATGTGCGCCAGATTTCTCGACTGTTAGAACATTCTTACATATGAATGTTCCTAATCAAAATTTTCACAGCCTGATTACAATTAACCTCTCAAATTCTATCCATAGATGGATTAGCTATGGACTTAGATACGTGCAAAAGGATTTCTCAAAAGATTAAACACAGAGAGAGCAGACAGCAAAATATCGGGCGCAAAATTTTTCGATTTCTCAGAAAATTTACATCTAAGTGAGGATGGACAATTCACTCACTCTTCATGTGTCTAATGACACTAATTTCTCTCTTCCTATTCTCAAATCTCTTCTGCTCTACTTGCCCGACATTTTTCAAACATATTTATAGATGAATATATACAAGTGTATGACTTAAACAAGGGTATAAGTCAGCTAATGTACATATGTGTACATATCTTTGAGTTTTCTGAAAATGTCCTTCCTTCAACCATCTGACTTTGTTTCCTTCTTGACTCCTTGACTTCATTTCTCCATAATCCTTCAATTGATGATTGTCATGCACCAACAATAAGCCTCTCTCTGCCTCCGATCCTGGGAGATTGAAGAGTCCTCAGTGACCCGCCATGGAAGCTTCCGATGATGTCCCTCCTACCACGTCAAAAGGTCGCCTCCAATGACAGCAACTTGCTCTTTTGAGAAGCAAGGAGCGCTATCTTTCATATCTGCCATAATTGCCTGTCTTTTGGAAGGCAACTTACGAACTCCAAGCCGTGAAATCTTCCGTTCCTACGACCACGCAGTCCTGTTTCCCTCTTTGCCAAAAATCCTTCTAAATTTAATAAAGGCCTTAATCAATGCTAATTTCTTTCTTCAGACATAAAAAAACTGAATGAACACGAACAAGATCCTTTGCTATAACCACAGAATGAGCTTCGAGATCATCTCATTGAATTGCCACCTCAAGATTCGGATCTCTACCACATCCACCCCCTCTGAACCTGTGCATCCTCCGGATGCACCACCATCAATCTCGGTATCTGCAAATCATCATGAAAATTCAAGTGCATGGGTTAAAACAAATATGCCTATGCACGGCCATGTAATGAGCCCTACATATGCATACTCTAAGTGCATAAAAAACAGCATGGTGCAAATAGGGGAGGTATTAGGAATTCGGTGTTGAGGATTTACACTCAAATTGAACTCATCAGCTTGACATATATATACAACTCTCTTTCAAGTGCAATCAAGCGTGCACCTACGGGTTTAAAAATACTCGTGCTCTTTACATTTCATTTATGCATGTTTTAAGTGCATGAAGAGAAACAAAATGGTGTGAAAAATCGAGGGTTTTATGGTATCTAAGCAACGCTCACATCACTCACAACTCTACTCTCTTACAGATGCAATCACTCTCCCTTACTCAGAACTATTCTCTCTTATCACTCAAAACTTGCTTTATTATTTTTCAATGATATTTACCTATCGAATTGTGCAGATGGACGTGCTTCTACGGAATTTCAAAGACGTGTTTTCTATATATTTTTACATGCATATTTGGCATGCAATGCATCTCAAAGATGGTGCAAAGAAAAGATCAGGGTTAAAGCACGATAGCTAATGAAAAATATTTTCACGGCTTTGTTCTTTAGTTATCATCTCCGTTGGCTTCGCTTGATCATTCCTGCACTCATAGAAACTAAACAAATCATGAGAAACATCACATCAAAATGACATTATATACATATGCACTCCATGAAAGAACTTCAAAAACCATTTGCAATAAAACATAAGCATGCAACTCGAAAGTGGTTGCCTCTATACAATCTCTCAAAACTCTAGATCTTTGATCAGCTCCGTATCAAGACCTGTTCTCAAAACTGCATAAGAGAAATTAGTAGCATCACATTCAAGAATCGCGTATTAAAAAAAACTTCATTCATTTGAACATTAAAATATCTATTTGAATTATTTTGACTTCAAACCACTCATCCAACATGCATTCATTACCATAGGTGTTCCCACTTTAATTTCTTGTATTTTTAGTTTTATTTGGTTTCTTCTATCTATCTTAAGATTAAAGCAAAAACACAAGTTATATACATTTTTATTTACAAATTTCCTTTTGGTATTATTAATTCTCATTTATTAGGGTTTTTCCCTTCATACCCATCTCCCTTGATATATGGTCACCAAAGAAACTGTGCTTCTTAAGAAGCCACCTTTGGATCGCATCAATCCGTGAATCATTTTTAAAAAGATTAGATATGTGGACAAGCCATTTCATTTGCTCGTCCATTCCTTGTAGGCTCGACTGGCATACATAGCTCTTAGAAAATTCAAACATCCATGTTTCAATCGTTTGGGCATAGTCTCCTTTATTCATGATCCTCTCATGTGAGGTTACTCTTGATGAGTCAAACACACATGAATATAGAGTGTTGATTTTTAATAAGCTTAAATCATCTTTAAAAATTCCGTGCAAGCATGGATTTTGATTCATTTCATGCTTGAGATCATTTGAGGAAATATCTTCAATTGCATCATTTCGAATATGTTCTTCATCTTCATCGAAATAAACGTATTGATTAGATTCATTCAATTCCTTCATCAAGTAGAAGTGAGCATCATGCTCAGATGATATTACATAATCATTTTTATCTTCCAATCTATCATGATTCCTTTCTACTTGAGTCCCATTAATTATGGTATCTGCTTCTTGTTCTAGTCTTTCCAGGAACTCTTCATCATTGTCTTTGTTATGCTCCCAAAATATTTCTCCCTCAATGTGAATGGAATCCATATCCTCATAATCAAGAAAATCTTGATCTTCAATTTCTTTATCCAAAACGTCATCACAGGATTCTGCATCCATCTCCATCGATTCTTGCTCGTTCTCTTCTGAGGATGTACTTAGTCCACCTTCTTCAAGCATTGATTCTTCAATCACTGATTCTTGCTCAAGAATCTCATCATGTATGAGAATCTCAACATATGCATCCAAATCAGCTCGAGCTTTATCAATGCAATTGTTTGACTTAATAGTTTTATATTGAATATCCTTCGATGCAATACACACATCAGATTTATCATATGTCACAATAAACATTTCATCTGCCACTTTATGCTCAATTTCTTCAACGTGTGGACTCAACTCAACATGATTATTTTTGACATACATATCAGTATTTAAAGGAATGATCAATGGTATTTTCTCATCCTCCTCATGCTCATTCATATTTCTCTCTTCATGGAATGTGGCATCATTTACATACATATCATTATTTTGAACTCCATCTAACTTATCCTCTTTTTTATGTGTAGGATCTTTGTCCAATGTGACATCGCTCAAAAGAATATCAGTATCTTGATCTTGATCTAGACTATCGGTAGGATTAGGATCATGCTTATCACCATCGCCATACATATCACTATCTAGAGGACTTATCATTTGTACATCCTCTAGATTAGCATCATACTCATCTTCGTCATCACACATTTCAATCTCTAGAGGACTCATTATTTGCATGTCCTCCTTCATATAAGTAGATTCATTTTCTTGCATCTCTGTATGCATGTATAATGAGGATTTCTGCATATCCATTTTCTTACCCATCGGTTCTTTTATTGACAGGTCCTTAGATTCAACATCATGTTCCATGGGAGTTTCTTCATGTAATTCAATCATTAGATCAGAAGTTCTATCCGAATCTTGTGTTAGAAAGGGATCATCACCATCAAGTGACATCCAATCATACTCCACATCTTGCCCGATGTCATCACGTAAGGATGCATCTCGAGCTCAATCTTTAGATATATTTATTAGGTTCTCTACTTGTATCTCATCTTTTACCTCCATTTGGTCACCTATGAGCCTTCTAGATATCTCTATCTCTTTGTTTGCATCTTGATATGTTTCTTGATTTGTTTGATTATCTTTTATTCGATGTGAGGAGTTTATCGGAGTAGAGGAAGCTTCATCTTGATTTCTTGTTGGGTTTTGTTGGTTTTTGTTATGTTTTATGTTTGTTGTTTGTTTGGTTTGATGTCCCAAAGATATAATCATTGTAAAGAAGTCTAGGGGCTCTTGGCACCTTGTAACCTTTGAGGTTACATCAATCGCACTTTTAGAAGTTTCTTCATATTTCCCATCATCACTATGGATATCAAGCCCATGCATATCTACTTCATGCCCAAATGGGGTTTCTACAACCTCATGGACTTGAACATTATCCACGATTGGTAAAATGCTTGGAACATGGTTATAATTTTCATCTGTTTGAAGATCTGTTCTCCAATCATTTAGAAATTTCTCTATTGTTTGTTGTTTCTTTACGTATTTCATCACAACTTCATGGACGAGCATCCAATCCTCTATAAGCCCCGAGTCCGAGTCCATATCTTGTAGAAGCGGAATTAGTTCTTCTCGGGCATTAACATCGATTGTTCGAAGAAACAACGAAACCCTTTCATGACTTATGCACCTCTTATCCTGCTCAGAAAGATCATCATATTGTCGCTCAAACTCTTCTTTGATCTCAAGAATTGGTTGGTCTTTGGGCATATGAACCCACCTCAGGAAAGATCTACGAGTTACTTTATCAAGATCCTCTAGCATAAACTGCTTGAGGAGTGTCGCTTTGTATTGGGACCATGTCGTTTGATTTATTCGCATTATTTGGTCTCGCACATCGTAATCCGACACATAGATAAAGTTTTCACATAATTCTTTTTCCGTCATCGGACTTAATCCGACACCTAGATATTTGGCCTCGAGTTCATATTCTTTGCAGAACTTTGAGACATTCTTTCCATTGAAAAAGCCACACCGATTGACTAGACGTTCATGAAGTGATTGGATGGCTTTTTGACGCCTATCTTCTTCTTGAAATCGTAGGAATTGAGCTAGGATTTCTTCCATTTTGATTATGCTAATCTTTGTGGCTCTATAACTCACTCACCCCCTCCTTTCACGTCGGGTTCACCAGGTATGTCGCGGGGTTCGAAGAAAGGAAAGAGAAAGTGAACGAGTATGGATATTCATGGTTCACCTATTGAGTCCCATGGATATGAGTGCATGAACCACCTTTGCATAAAGAGGATGCCTACTTGAAGATCTTGAAAACAACAATTATTGCTCAATTCATATATATGGCTTCAAGCTTATGAAGACCTAACATACACTATGGAGCCATTATTACGTTCAATTTATATGATAGAGAGTCTTTCATGTCTTTCTTGGTTCAAATTCCTTTCACATAGCCATTATAATAAGCGTCAAAGTGAGTGTCAAAATGAATGGTCTACAAAGCTAAGTCATCCCATCTCTAGTTTTGAGAAATGAAACTCACTTTTCAAAAGAGTTCAAACAGAAGTCACTTCTTTCAACCGTGACTTTACAAGTATTGAAATATCAATCCATATTCCCCATGTACTGTCACATCAATTGCATTCCTCCAAAGAATTTAACAACACGTTTTACCATAAGTTTCATACTTCACAAAGAAAAATCATTATTTTGCGGAAATACATATCGCAGACAGTAAAAGAAAACTAGAGAATATAAACGTTGTGCTGATTTCTTTTCACGTGCGACCATATGCTAGAAAATCATCACATAACGAAAATGTTCTGAATTTTAACTCTGTCGTACCTGAAAGGACAGAACAATAAGTTTCTCTTTTAATCATAACTCAGGGGAACGAAAACTATAATGTCACTTGTTGAATGTAGAAAGCAATCGAATAATCTCTTTTTGTTTGCATCCGCCATGATCTCAGAGATGGAATACAGAATGGATTCTAACTACAAATCTAACCATTTCAACATATAAAGGTATCCGATTGTTCGATCTGCCTCATGTATAGGGATGGTCACTTATAGTTGAGGAGGATAAAAAAAAAAAAAATAATAATAATAATAATTTAGTATCGCCATTAGGAAACGAAACTCATGGTATGTAAATCTGCAAGAACACGACAGATGCTAAACAACTCATCTACAAGAAGTAACGCATGTTAGGGACCGGCATTTATTTAAGTCAATCTTTAGTCTAATTCTTCTAGATCGGTTGAGTGAATTTACATAAATTGTGCAACAACGAGGTGAAAAGGTATTTGAAGAGGTTGACTTGAACAACAGTCAAAAGATGACTCCCTACTTCTTCCCATCAGTGCACACCGTGAAAATACTTTATCTATCTTATTTTCCCAGACATAAGCCCACAACAGTCATTGGCAAATAAGCCATCAGTGCTTAACAAAGCGATGATCTACCTGGAGATCAAAGAGTTCGCTACAACAGGCTTTCATTAAAAGAGGACTTTCAGGAAGTCATTGTTCAATGTATAAAAAAAGTATACAAACTGTGTTGAATACTTCAGCGTATGTGTCCTAGAAATGGGAAAAGCCAGATGAAGAAAAATGGTAATTGTCTGTATTAAAACTCAAAAACAAGCAAGCTCTCTTCAGTTTAATATTCCTATGTATTGTGTAACTCGTCTGATATAAATTTTTCTTTTTCAGCAACAAAGATATGCGATGCTTAGTGAAACAAAGATTAGATACAGCGCAAACTTCAAGAAATTCTAATTAATTGTGGCTATTTACACTTTTAAATCATTCTAGAATGCATCTGTTTATATTTACTGACAGCGTAAATGAAGAAAAACATCGCAGAGAAGAAATACGAGCTCCATGCGAATTGAAAGGTTGGCATCCACGCGCGGCTACGATTCTTCAGATGATCTTCTCAGCATTTCTTGGGATCATCAAACTCGGTCAATATTGGCATCACAATCAATTGCACCTGCCTTCCTTTTTATTCCTTGTTCTACTCCAGTTTGAGGTCGACGCCATCTTTCTCTTCCTGCGTTGCAGACGCAAGGTCCCGCCCTGTGCCACTTATTCATCCATCGATTGGAGTAATCAATGACAGTAGCCACACGAGTCTGCTCAAGCATGACCTCAGAAATCCATGTGGCATAAGCCTCTCTCTGCCTCCGATCCTGGGAGATTGAAGAGTCCTCAGTGACCCGCCATGGAAGCTTCCGATGATGTCCCTCCTACCACGTCAAAAGGTCGCCTCCAATGACAGCAACTTGCTCTTTCGAGAAGCAAGGAGCGCTATCTTTCATATCTGCCATAATTGCCTGTCTTTTGGAAGGCAACTTACGAACTCCAAGCCGTGAAATCTTCCGTTCCTACGACCACGCAGTCCTGTTTCCCTCTTTGCCAAAAATCCTTCTAAATTTAATAAAGGCCTTAATCAATGCTAATTTCTTTCTTCAGACATAAAAAAACTGAATGAACACGAACAAGATCCTTTGCTATAACCACAGAATGAGCTTCGAGATCATCTCATTGAATTGCCACCTCAAGATTCGGATCTCTACCACAACGTCTCTATGTGAATAGTCTTTAAGATTGACTTTGGTAGTCACTCCTAAATGTTGCAAGTACAAAGAATTAG
Source organism: Ceratopteris richardii (assembly GCA_020310875.1). Taxonomy (NCBI): domain Eukaryota; kingdom Viridiplantae; phylum Streptophyta; class Polypodiopsida; order Polypodiales; family Pteridaceae; genus Ceratopteris; species Ceratopteris richardii. Next base: position 63,598 of record MU261420.1, read on the forward strand.
TTCCCCAATCTTGTACAATTTGCAACTGACGCATGAATGGTCGTCCCAATATCATCTCATATGCATGATTTTTACTAAAATCACAAATGGCGAAAGTATGCTCAAATTCTACACTACAAGTGGTGAGAGATATGCCTTCTAGTAAGCCTAATGGTTTTATGTGTCCGTCAGCCATTTGTAGCTTCATCCTGGTGGGTCTCAATGCTGGCTTACCCCAACGTTTCCATAAAGCGGTGGTAGCTATGGCTACTCCAGCTCCTGAATCTAAGATGGCTTTCGTGGTGTAGCCCTGATGGGTTATCGGAAGATAATGTTGGAGCAGAGCAATCATCAATAGTGATTATATGAAGATCAAAGTGAAAAGATATGTGGAAGAATGAAGATTACTTTCAGAGGAAGAAAATAGAATCAGAAATGTTTCTTTTGTATATTACTCTTGTAAATAGTTCAATGTATTTTGAAAAAGATGACGAGTTAGACTCGTATATATATCTACAGATATGTATTCATAGATAGAGAGAGTAATAGAGATCAGATAGAGAAGAATAGGTGAAGAGATGATGAACATTGTATGTATCATCAATCATATGTATGAAAAAGTAATGAAGAAGAAAATGTTGTAGAATTCTGCGCGTCGATCTTCTCTCCCATTCTCCTTCTGTGCTTAATCTTTTGAAGAATCCTTTTGCACGTATCTAAGTCCATAGCTAATCTATCTATGGCTAGAATTTGAGAGATTAATTTCAATCAGGTTGTGAGAATTTTGCTTAGGAACATTCATATGTGAAGATGTTCTGAGAGTCGAGAAATTTGGCGCACATTTCATCTTCAAAGAAATGGCCAGTGCTCAGTCCACAGTGTAAAGTTTTACACAAATGAGGGCTTAAAATCTAAGTTGGAAGGTAAGCCATCTATGGCTAGAAGATCTTGATGAAACGGGTTCAGAGTTGGGAGAACCAGTGCTAAGAAGTTGCAGGTGTCAAAGTCGCCATTGCAGAGAAGTGTTTTCAGACATAGGTAAAGTGTTTCACACATTTCTCAGTGTGTACTTAATCTTTTTAAGAGATTTAACTTGGCAAAGTTGCGCAACCTCAAGGCGAAGTGTTGTGCAAAGTTTTATCAAAAACTTTACAGAATTGATTAGTCAATGAGTGACTAATCTGCAGCAGACTTTTCTGAGAAGTTGATTTTTCAGAACTTTCAATATTTCTGATAATTTGGTGGATGATCTCTAAGTTTGGTGGAGTCTAAGGTTAACCTTGATATAGAGGAAATCTAACTTCAAGGTTAACTTGTTCTTTTGGAGATTAACACTCTCCATCAGTGGTATCAGAGCAGGTTGTGTCAAAATTGAAGTGAAGAAGACTCCGACTATTGCAGAAATACAAAACTTTACATTTTGAAGGTGCAGAAGGGTAAAGGTTGAAGAAAGATCAAAGGAAGACATACAAAGAGCATCAAAAGGATCAGAAGGAGCAACATTCGAAGTAAAGGTACATTTATTATCTGTAAAGGTTAAAGATTTGAAGCTACAGGTGAAGTAAAGATGGGAGATAGTCTCCAAATTGAAAAATTGGATAGAGAGAACTATCCTGCATGGTCTATGAGGATGGAAGCTCACCTTATGAGCAAAGATCTGATAGGATACATCACAGGAGATGAAGAAAAGCCAGAATTCAGAGATCCTAGTGTTCCAACTAGGGAGGAGCTTGCAGATTTGAAGAATTGGATGAAGAAGGATGCTCAAGCAAGAAGCATCATCTACATGGCAGTCAATGACTATTTGCTTCCTCACATTAGAGGACTTGAAAGTGCTTGTGACATTTGGAATGCTTTGGAAGAGCATTTCCAAAATACAACTAAATCAAGGAAGGCTTCACTATGGGCAGAATTTACTACCTTCAAGAAGAAGGCCTCACAATCAATTTCTGATTATGTGACAAAGATGAAGGACATTGCAGATTCTTTAGGTGCAGTTGATGAAGATATTGAAGAAGACAAATTGGTAAGACAAATACTCACAGGGCTAAGAGGAGATGAGAAATGGAAGCCTTTCATTTTATCTACAGAACTTTCATTAGATCACTTTACTCCTGATTTGAATCAATTGTTAGGTCATATGCTAACTTTTGAGAATGATATCAAAGGAGATGTTGATAAGAGTGCAGGTCATGCAATGTATTCTAAAGACAAGAAGAAAGCCAACAAAGGGAAGCAACAATCAAGTGAAGAAGAAGGTACTTTAAACCAAGCAAACTTCATAAGAGGAAGAGGAAATGGCAGAAGTAGAGGAAGAGGCAGAAACAACAAAGATAATGCAAGAGCTTGTTGGATATGTGGTAAGACCAATCATCTATCTCATGATTGTTGGCACAATAATCAAAACAATGGTAATTATCAGAACTTTAATCAAAGAGCAAGAGGAGGTAGATTTCAGAGAGGAAATTTCAGAGGTAGAGGTGGTAGGAATTCTTTTGGAAGAGGTGGTGGAAGAAACTTCCAAAGTCAATCCTATAATAACACCTACTACAACTATGCATCAGATCAAAAGGAGGATTCGACTCTCATTATGAATACATGTGAAACCTCACATGAGGACATGAGAGTGTTCTATATTGATTCAGGATGTAGTAATCATTTAAGTGGAAATATTGCTTTGATGACTGACCTAGATCATAATGCAATTAATCATACAGTGCAGACAGGTGATAATACAAAGCATAAGGTAAAGTCAATTGGTTCAGTCAAAGCTAAGGATGGGAGCACTCTTCTGAGTAAGGTACTTTATGTTCCCACAATTCCAAAGAATTTGATCAGTGTAGGTCAAATTGTGGAAAAAGGATATGAGGTAAGGTTCACAAATGATGGAGTTTATGTGGAAGACCCTAGTCAAGGGTATAAACAAGTTATTGCAGGAAAGAAAGAAGGAAGGCTTTTCACATTGAAGGTACAAGGAAATGTTGGACATGCTATGTTCACATATGGAGAGCAGAAGGTGTCAGAATTGGATCTTTGGCACAAAAGACTTGGACACTTTAATGAAAGAGGTATCAAAGAAATGATTAACAATGATTCAGTGCTTGGAATGCCTAACATTGCAGGTCAACACATGACATACAGATGTGAGGCATGTCAATTAGGTAAGGCTCATAAGCAATCCTATTCCAAGCATGGATTTATGTATTCAGAAAGACTTGAATTGGTGCATACAGATGTGTGGGGTCCTTCAAAGGACTTTAGTATAAATGGTTCAAGATATTATGTCATATATGTTGATGATGCTACCAGGTGGATCACAATTTATGTGATTAAGGAAAAGTCAGAAGTGTTTAATACATTTAAACACTATCATGCATATGCAGAAAGGATTACAGGTCAAAAATTGAAGAGACTAAGGTCAGATGGAGGGGGAGAGTATTTTTCAAATGAGTTCAATGATTATTTGTGGAATGCAGGTATAAAGAGAGAAGTTACTTGCAGGTACTCTCCTCAACAAAATGGGGTAGTAGAAAGAAGAAATAGGACTCTTGTTGAGTTTGCAAGGTCCATGATGAAAGAGAAGAATTGCCCAAATTATTTGTGGGCTGAGGCTGTTAATACAGCTACATATTTGGTTAATAGATTGCCTTGTAAAGCTTTGCAGGGTATGACACCATATGAAGCTTGGTGGGGTAAGAAACCTACCTTGGATCATTGCAGAATATTTGGATGCTTGGCATATGCATATGTGCCATCTCAATTGAGGCATAAGTTGGAGCCTAAGGCAGAGAAGTATGTATTCATTGGCTATGATGATAAGCAAATGGGATACAGGTTGTGGAGTCCATCCACAAAGCAATTTATTGTATCCAAGGATGTTACATTTGATGAGCAAGGTACTTGGTATGCAGGTAAATTTAATGTACATGCAGATGATGAAGAAGTAGTGGAACAAAGGAAAGGTAAAGCAAAGATTCAGTTACTTGATGAAAGTGAGAGTAATGAAGTGCAGGTTGAAGTTGAAGAGAGGCCAAGGTTTGATCCAGAATGTGATGAACCAGAAAGTTCAAGAAGTGCAGAAGTTAGGAGATCATCTAGGCACAGATGGCAACCTACAAGGTATAGCTATGACACTTCATTCTTGACTACTAAAGATTATGCTTATTTGGTAAAAGCAGATGAAGACCCTTCTACATATGAAGAAGCCAAAGGGAAGAAGAATTGGGAAGATGCTATGCAAGAGGAGTATAATGCATTGATAGAGAATCAAACATGGGATTTGGTTCCTAAACCTAATAGCCAGAAAATCATTGGTTGTAAGTGGGTTTACAAAACAAAGAGATTTGCAGATGGAAGTGTGTCTAGGTACAAAGCTAGACTTGTTGTGAAAGGATATGCACAGACATATGGAGTGGACTATGATGAGACCTATAGTCCTGTGGCAAAGATGACAACCATCAGGACACTCATAGCAATTGCTGCTTGTAAAGGTTGGAAGTTGTCTCAATTAGATGTTAAAATGCTTTCTTGAATGGTTACATTTCAGATGAAGTCTACATGGAGCAACCAGATGGGTTCAAAGATCAAGTGAGTCCAAATTATGTGTGTAAGCTCAAGAGAGCTTTGTATGGGTTGAAGCAAGCCCCAAGGGCTTGGAATTATAGACTTGTAAAATTCTTGAATGATCTTGGATTTCAAGCATCAAAGGCAGATAGTAGCTTGTTAGTCAAAGCAAGTGAAAATGGATTTATCTATGTGTGTATTTATGTTGATGACATAATACTTACAGGAACAGATGATAAGGGGATACAAATGATCAAAAAGCAGATGGAGAAAGAGTTCAAAATCAGTGATTTGGGGAACCTATCATTCTTCTTGGGAATGGAGATCTCTTATACTCAACATGGAGTATATGTGACCCAAGAAAGGTATCTTAAAAATTTGCTAACCAAATTTAAAATGGAAGGTTGCAGGATTGCACCTACACCTTTGGAAGTGAACCATAAATTGTCTAGGTTTGGAGGAGAAGAGTTCAGAGATATGAAACTCTATCAAAGTTTGGTTGGTAGCTTGATTTATGCTACATTGACAAGGCCTGACTTGTCATATGCAGTTGGTGTGCTTTCACAATTCATGCATTGTCCTAGAAAGGAACATTGGATTGCAGGACAAAGAGTACTTAGGTACATCAAGGGTACACTCAAGGAAGGGTTGTACTATGGGTTTACTTCAGATACAAGAATCAAGATATATAGTGATGCAGATTGGGCAGGTAATGTGGATGATAGAAGATCAACACATGGATACTTGTGCTATGTAGGAGACAAACTGATTTCATGGTGTTCCAAGAAGCAACATACAGTTGCTTTGTCATCTACAGAAGCAGAATATAAAGGTATGGTGGAAGCTGCAAAAGAGGTAATATGGCTAAAGACACTTTTGAAAGTTTTTGATGTGATTCAGAGTACTCCTATTATTTGTGGAGACAATATGAGTTCATTATACTTGGCAGCTAATCCTGTATTTCATGCTAGAACTAAGCATATTGAAATACAATATCATTTTCTGAGAGAGAAGGTCATTGAGAAGGAAATTGAAGTCATACACACCCCTACAAAAGATCAACTTGCAGATATGATGACTAAAAGTTTGGATGGATCTAAGTTGCAGAGGTTTAAAGATATGGCAGGAATAAAGAAGATGCAGGTAATCACAATTGAAGATTGAGGGGGAGCTGTTGGAGCAGAGCAATCATCAATAGTGATTATATGAAGATCAAAGTGAAAAGATATGTGGAAGAATGAAGATTACTTTCAGAGGAAGAAAATAGAATCAGAAATGTTTCTTTTGTATATTACTCTTGTAAATAGTTCAATGTATTTTGAAAAAGATGACGAGTTAGACTCGTATATATATCTACAGATATGTATTCATAGATAGAGAGAGTAATAGAGATCAGATAGAGAAGAATAGGTGAAGAGATGATGAACATTGTATGTATCATCAATCATATGTATGAAAAAGTAATGAAGAAGAAAATGTTGTAGAATTCTGCGCGTCGATCTTCTCTCCCATTCTCCTTCTGTGCTTAATCTTTTGAAGAATCCTTTTGCACGTATCTAAGTCCATAGCTAATCTATCTATGGCTAGAATTTGAGAGATTAATTTCAATCAGGTTGTGAGAATTTTGCTTAGGAACATTCATATGTGAAGATGTTCTGAGAGTCGAGAAATTTGGCGCACATTTCATCTTCAAAGAAATGGCCAGTGCTCAGTCCACAGTGTAAAGTTTTACACAAATGAGGGCTTAAAATCTAAGTTGGAAGGTAAGCCATCTATGGCTAGAAGATCTTGATGAAACGGGTTCAGAGTTGGGAGAACCAGTGCTAAGAAGTTGCAGGTGTCAAAGTCGCCATTGCAGAGAAGTGTTTTCAGACATAGGTAAAGTGTTTCACACATTTCTCAGTGTGTACTTAATCTTTTTAAGAGATTTAACTTGGCAAAGTTGCGCAACCTCAAGGCAAAGTGTTGTGCAAAGTTTTATCAAAAACTTTACAGAATTGATTAGTCAATGAGTGACTAATCTGCAGCAAACTTTTCTGAGAAGTTGATTTTTCAGAACTTTCAATATTTCTGATAACTTGGTGGATGATCTCTAAGTTTGGTGGAGTCTAAGGTTAACCTTGATATAGAGGAAATCTAACTTCAAGGTTAACTTGTTCTTTTGGAGATTAACACTCTCCATCAGATAAGTGTTACCTTCCTCTCCTTCGCTTACATCTCCAATCTTTTCTACGGGTATCTCTGGTACCTTATTTTGTGATCCTATTTGTGAGGGAGTATATCTATCTATCTATCTATCTATCTATCTATCTATCTATCTATCTATCTATCTATCTATCTATCTATCTATCTATCTATCTATCTATCTATCTATCTATCTATCTATCTAACTATCTATCTATCGATCTATCTATCTATCTATCTATCCATCCATCTATCTATCCATCCATCTATCTATTTATCTATCTAACTATCTATCTATCTATCCATCCATCTATCTATCTATCTATCTATCTATCTATCTATCTATCTATCTATCTATCTATCTATCTATCTATCTATCTATCTATCTATCTATCTATCTATCTATCTATCTATCTATCTATCTATCTATCTATCTATCTATCTATCTATCTATCTATCTATCTCTCTCTCTATCTATCTATCTATCTATCTAACTATCTATCTATCTATCTATCTATTTATCTATTCATCTATCTATCCATCCATCTATCTATCTATCTATCTATCTATCTATCTATCTATCTATCTATCTATCTATCTATCTATCTATCTATCTATCTATCTATCTATCTATCTATCTATCTATCTATCTATCTATCTATGTATCTATCTATCTATCTATCTATCTATCTATCTATCTATCTATCTATCTATCTATCTATCTATCTATCTATCTATCTATCTATCTATCTATCTATCGTCATATTATTTTATGCCACAAATCCAAATATGCAATTCTTCTATTTCTTGAAGTGATGAAAATTACCTTGTGGTTTTGCTTGATATTGAGAGTGAACATCCTCCCATGCTTCTATCCTTGTGTCACAAGCTGAAAACCATTGTCTAGGTCCTTTATGAAGCACTCTTTGGTATTGGACTTCGCTTGGTATCCTTTATCTACCATTTGAACAACAGAAATGAGTTTATTTGTAATAGTAGGGACATATAATATCTCGGATAGTGTCTTGCTCTTCTTGCCATCTTGAAACTTGACATCACCAATGTGTTTGATCGAATGCTCTATGTTGTCATCTGTGTCTACACATCCTCTCTGCTTAGGAGCTTGTAAATTGCAAAACATGTCCTCCCTACAAGACATGATTTCTATGATCACTATGTATGTGCCAAGTATCACCCTTCTCATGTTTTCTATCTCCATATGCATGATTGATGGCAAGAACTTGATCATTAGACTCATTTGAAGCATAGTTACCTCGACCATTGTTCCTCCTTTGGTAGCATTCATTTTCCCAATGTTCTAGCTTCCCACAAGTGAAGCATCCAATACCTCTAGATCCCCTTCCTCTTCCTCTATTGTTCCTTCCGCTACCTCTTCCATTGGAAGATAAGCCTTCATTTCGGTCTTCTTGGCTGTCACTTTGCTTGCTTTGGCTTTGCCTTCCTTTTCCTCTACCTCTTGATGCTTTTCCTATTCCTCTAATTGCATATAGCTTTTGACCTTGGGTACCTTTGCCCTTGCTTCCACCTTATTAAAGTGTTCAATTGATCAAAATCAGGCATGTTTTCCCTAACATACAATGAGGATATGAAGTCCCTCCACTTGTCATCATCTTTAAGACCAGTTAGAACAAATGTCATCAATTGAATGTCCTATGGTTGCCAATGAATCTCTAATACCTTTGGCTTTAATTATGCAATCATGTATGGATTGGTTACCTCCTTTCTTCAAGTTGTTGAGCTCATTTTTTAGTTGTACCTTCTCTACCTTTGTGTTTGTGGTGAACATCTCCAAATATTCCCACATTTCCTTGGTCATCTCCATGCTTTGAATGTGACCTATCATTGTGTTGCTTACATGGTGAGATATAATAATTATAACCCTTCTATTTCTTACCTCCCATTCTTTAATTGCTCTCCTTTCTTGGTCGGTAGGGTTACTTGGATCAGTAGCAATTGGTTTGACATCTGCTCCATTGATTATGCCTCCTAGGTCCTTGTTCATGATAAACTTTGTCATCCTAAACTTCCAAGGTTGAAAGTTGTCTTTATCAAAATTTTGAATCTCGTTGGATATCTCTCCCATCTTCTTGAATCACCTAAAATTGAAATATGGTGTGGGATTACCTCGTTTGTTGAAAGTGGAGTCCCTTTGTGTG
>MU261420.1:75000-80000 GCA_020310875.1 Ceratopteris richardii
TGGCGCTCCTCTGTGCTATCAATCTTCAATTTGCGTTATGCGCGCCTCACGCGCCCGCCGCGGTTAATTGCTCTGTTATGCGCACACCGCGCACTAACTTCGCATACTGTACACCTGTGCATAGATTTTCCGAAAGATTCTGTTTCTCTCTTTGTTTGTTGCGTCAAATTCGTGAGTGTTTCCTTAACAGCTCCCCCTCAATCACTAATTTGACCTCTTCCGGTCTTTCATATATCTTTCTTTCTTTTATACCTGCCATCTCTTTGAATCTGTTTGTCTTTGTTCCATCCAAGCTCTTTGTCAGAATATCTGCAATCTGATCTTTCGTAGGAGTGTAGACTATTTCTATCTCTTTCTCCATTACTTTTTCCCTTAGGAAATGATACTGAATCTCTATGTGTTTTGTTCTTGCATGAAACACAGGATTCGCTGCAAGATACAGCGAGCTCATATTATCTCCATGTATGATCGGTATACTTTGATCTATACCCATGCTTTTAAGTAAAGTCTGCATCCATATTACTTCTTTTGCTGCTTCTACCAGTCCTTTGTATTCTGCTTCTGTTGACGATAAAGCTACTGTGTGTTGCTTCTTCGAACACCAACTTACCAGCTTATCTCCTAGGTATATCATATACCCGTGCGTTGATCTTCGGTCATCTTGACTTCCTGCCCAATCTGAGTCACTATATGCTCTGAGCTTTATATCTGACGTAAAAGGATAATATAATCCTTCCTTTATAGTTCTTTTGATATATCTGAGAACTCTTTGTCCTGCAACCCAATGTTGTTCTGTTGGACAATGCATAAACTGTGAGAGAACTCCCACCGAAAAACTGAGATCCGGTCTTGTTAGCGTAGCATATATTAGGCTTCCTACTAACGATTGATACTTCTTCATATCTTTAAATTCTGTACCACTATATTTACTGAGTTTATGGTTTACTTCAAGCGGTGTTGAAGCTTCTCTGCAATTCTCCATATTGAACTTCTTCAGTAAGTTCAGGAGATACCTCTCTTGTGTGACATATACACCATGATCTGTATATGAGATTTCCATTCCTAGAAAGTACGATAACTTTCCTAGGTCACTGATTTTGAATTCCTTTTCTAGCAATTTCTTTACCTCTGTGATTCCTGCATCTGAGGTACCTGTAATTATTATGTCATCTACATAGATACAAATGTAGATCATTCCTTCTTCTGTCCTTTTGATGAGTAGACTTGCATCTGCCTTCGAACTTTGGTATCCAAGTTCATTGAGATATTTCACAAGTCTGTAATTCCAAGCTCTTGGGGCTTGCTTTAGTCCATAAAGTGTTTTTCTTAACCTGCAAACAAAATTTGGGTATCTGGAGCTTATAAACCCTTCCGGTTGTTCCATATAGACTTCATCTGATATATATCCATTCAAGAATGCATTCTTTATATCTAGCTGACTTAGCTTCCATCCTTTTGATGCTGCTATAGCAATCACTGTTCTTATGGTTGACATCTTTGCCACCGGACTGAACGTCTCGTCATAGTCTATGCCATGCGTCTGAGCATAGCCCTTGATAACCAGTCTCGCTTTATGTCTGGCTATCCTTCCATCTGCAAGTTTCTTTATTTTGAACACCCATTTATTTCCAATTACTTTCTTACCATTCGGTTTAGGAACAAGCTCCCATGTCTTGTTCTCTTCCAGTGCGGTGAGTTCTTCTTCCATTGCTTCTTGCCATTGCTTCTTGCCTTTGGCTTCGTCATAGCTCTCAGGCTCATCCTCTTCTTTAACCATATATGCATAATCTTGTTGAGTTATATACGATGTATCATACGAGTATCTTTCCGGTTGTCTTCTTACTCTGTTTGACCTTCTTAGCTCATATTCTTCGTGTATGTCTGAGTACCCGTCTTCATCTTCGTTCCTTATACCAGTTCCGGTCCTGGACGTACTTGCCTCGTCTTCTTTGTTTACCTGTACGATTGTTTTTCCTTTCTCTCTTCTTTTTATCTCTTCTTCAAATTCTTCAGCTGTATGGCTCTGATCTGCATACCAGCTTTTCTGTTCATCAAATGTTACATCTCTGGAAACAGTAAAATGTTTGGTTAGAGGACTCCATAACCTGTAACCCATCTGCTTTTCATCATATCCGATGAATACATATTTCTCTGCTTTCGGTTCAAGCTTATGTCTGAGTTGAGACAGTACATAAGCATACGCTACTGATCCAAACACTTTGCAGTGATCAAGTGTTGGCTTCTTTCCCCACCAGGCTTCATAAGGGGTCATTCCTTCTAAGGCTGTACATGGTAATCTGTTTACCAAGTATGTAGCTGTATTTACGGCTTCAACCCAAAGATAATCTGGGCAATTCTTTTCTTTTAGCATAGCCCGTGCAAACTCGACTAGAGTTCGGTTTCTCCTTTCTGCTACACCGTTTTGTTGTGGTGTATATCTGCAGGTTATTTCTCTCTTAATACCTGCATTCCAAAGATAGTCATTGAATTCACGGGAGAAGTATTCTCCCCCTCCATCAGACCTTAGTCTTTTAAGTTTTCGTCCAGTAAGTCTTTCAGCATATGCATGAAAATGTCTGAAAGCTCCGAATACTTCTGATTTCTCTTTTAGAACATAAAGAGTTATCCACCTTGTGGCATCATCAATGAATAGAACATAGTACCTCGATCCGCTGATTGATCCTTCTTTCGTTGGTCCCCATACATCTGTATGTATGAGTTCCAGCACACTGTCATGTTTGAATCCTTTCTTCTGGAAAGGTAACCTGTGGGCTTTTCCCATTTGACAGGCTTCGCATTTGTGAATCATATGTTGGTTCTGTACGTTCGGTAATCCCAGTACAGACTGATTCGCTATCATAGCTTTGATTCCTTTTTCGTGAAAATGACCTAATCTCTTGTGCCAGAGATCAAGTTCTGTAATTACCTTTTCATCATGTGTGAGCAGCGCTTGGCCAATGTTCCCTTGTACTCTTAAGGTAAAGAGTCTGCCTTCTTTCTTACCAGAAACGATCTGATAATATCCGTTCTTGGGATCTTCTACAAATACTCCTTTGTTTGTAAATCTGACCTGAAAACCTTTTTCGACTATTTGTCCCACACTGATCAGATTTTTCGGTATTGTTGGAACATACAAAACATTGGTTAGCAAATCTGCTCCACTCTTGCATTTCACCTTTCCGATTGATCGTACTTTGTGTCTTGTATTGTCACCTGTTTGAACAGTGTGACTCGCACTTCCTTTTTCCAATTCTGACATCAGTTCTATGTTTCCTGACAAGTGATTAGAGCATCCAGAGTCAATGTAAAATACCTTTAGATCTTCGTTATCAGATGTGCTGATTGAGTTCATCATTAATGATGTATGACTTTCATTCTGTGTGTCATTTGCGTAGTTGTTGTAGGTGGTGTTGTAGGATTGGCTCTGTCCCCAACTTCTTGTTCCACCTCTACCGTAGCCTCCTCTTTGGCTTTGTCTTCCTCTTTGGAAGTTACTCTGATTTCTTCCGCTTCTGCCTCTGCTATTATTGTTCTGGCTTTGATTTGATCCCTGTTGGTTGTGCCAACAGTCATGCGCCAGATGATTACTTAGTCCGCAAATCCAGCAGACTTTCTTGTTAGTATTTTGACTACTTTTTCCTCTTGCTCTTCCTCTGCCAGTGCCTTTCCCTCTTGCGTAATAGGCCTGAGAACTTGATTCTTCTTCGTCTTTTGACTTACCTTTGTCTTTCTTCTTGTTCTTCATGTACATTGCAGAGCTATGTCCTTTGTCTGCGTCTCCTTTCAGGTCTTGCTCATATGTGAGCATCAAACCAAGCAGCTGATTTAACTCTGGTACAAAATGATTTAGGGAGAGTTCAGTTGATAGTACGAAAGGTTTCCACCTTTCATCTCCTCTCAAACCTATGAGCACTTGCGCTATCAATCTATGATCTTCGACTTCTTCATTTATGGATCCCAGACTATCTGCTAGATCCTTCATTTTAGTGACGTAGTCACTAATGCTTTGACTCGGCTTCTTTTTGAATGTTGTGAATTCGGACCATAGGCTGGCCTTCCTAGCTTTCGTAGTATTTTGGAAGTGATCTTCCAATGCACTCCATATGTCCTCCGCTTTCTCCAGACCTCTAATGTGCGGTAGCAGATGATCTGACACAGTGTTGTAGATGTAGGCTCTTGCCGTTGCATCTTTCTTTTGCCACAGCTTTAGGGCGTCTAGTTCTTCTTTTTCCGGTTGACTATCATCTTCGAAAGTCGGCTTCTTTTCTTCTCCGGTCACATACGTCATTAAGTCCTTACTCATAAGTAAGGCTTCCATGCGCATTACCCATGCGGGATAATTATCTCTGTCTAGTTTATCAATTTGGACATGATCTGCCATGATCTTCTTCCTCTCGTGGAATGATCCGGCTCTTATACCGATTCTTGGAAAACTAACCTGCTCTGATACCAATTGTTGGCGAAAACTTCGGTTCTAACGCCATTGTTGCGGAAATACTTTCGCCCTGAAGGTGGGTTTCGCGACAAAGCTTGAACTCTGTCAGGCCTGCGGAAAATGTCGCGCCACCGTAGTAGAATGCTAAACTAGAGTGATTCAGAACACCTCTGTAATCAACAGTAGCTCAGCCTAATTAACGTCGCTTTAACTGTGTTATCCTGCGACACAAGTTCCACCGGAACTTCACCAGACTGTCACTGGACTGACACCGTAGTCGTACCGGAACTTCACCGAAATGAACTGCTACTTTGGTTATAATTACTTCAGGTGAACATACAAGAAGTACCAAAGTGATTCGTGAGCTTTCTCCACTTAATGAACTCTTCTGAAGTTTAAGAAAAAACTTCACAGTTCTGAACTGCTACTTTCCGGTTAACTTTTGTACTGTGTGTACATCTCCATTCCACCGGAAATTGTGATCAGCTTAAAGTAGAGACATCTAGCTACAAGATGAGCTATCTCTCATACAAAGCTTCAAACTCTGCTACGAGTTATACTTCGT
>MU261420.1:85000-92500 GCA_020310875.1 Ceratopteris richardii
GGATGATCTTGTATATACTCGCTCAAACGCCGATATCCAAAATGTGTAGCATACTCGATCTCGTGTTTCATAGGATATCGGCCATAATCCTTTCGCTGCAATGAAACAAATAAAAAACATTAGTTGCTTGCATTTTAACTAAAATAAAAAATATACTCACAATAACACATATACTTACAAACGTAGCTACAAAACCATTATGGCCCATTTGGCCTAAGTGCGATGTGTGGCCCGACTCCACTCTCTTCTTTGCAGCAGCCTGTTTATTCAAGGAAAAAAATACATAAATTAAATTAAAAAATTACTAAAATATCTAAAAATTATAAATATAAACTATTAATTTGTGTACCTTCTGCTGAGGAAATGACTCCTGAAGACGTAGCTGTCTACGAAAAAACTGCCACGACTCAGGTGGTATGTTAGCTCGCCTCTTATTTTTTTCGACCATACAATATCTCCTGTTAATTTAATCTCAAACAGAAAAAAAAAATCAGAATACATACACATATATACACACATATACACATACACATACACATACACATACCCACATACACATATACATGCAAACATATACGCGTGCATATATGTATATATATACACATATACATACATATAACATAAACACACATATACATATCCACATATATACGTACACACACATGCATGCATATACACTCATTCATACAAAATACATGCATTTATCCCACAATAATATGTGTTGTGTATATGTGAATATGTGTGTATGTATAAATGTGTATATGTGAATATGTGTGTATGTGTAAATATGTATATGTGAATTTTTTATTTATGTAGATAATCAAATTATTAATATCAAATACCATTATTTGTAGATTCTGATCAATCAGATGGAACTCCACCACCGTCTCCTCATCGTGCAACGACTTTATACTGTAAGTATATGAAATATTTAATTTTAACTATATTTGATGGATACATAACTTATATATATTTTTTATGTTTCTTATGATGTAGATTCTGATCAATCAGATGGAACTCCACCACCGTCTCCTCATCGTGCAACGACTTTATACTGTAAGTATATGAAATATTTAATTTTAACTATATTTGATGGATACATAACTTATATATTTTTTTTATGTTTCTTATGATGTGCAGATTCTGATCAATCAGTGGGTACTCCACCACCTCCTACCCATGCAACGACTTCACATGTGTCCTCCGATAGGAATTATGATGAATTTTACTATCAAGAGCATAATATATGTTGGTGTAACTCTTGTTATGGCACGTATCGAAGACCACGATTGGAATGTATTCAACATGAGGCAGAGTATGGTACTTTTGAGCATGCACCATCACCTAGTCAACGTGATAATGCTTGGGTATGTATTTTCTATATATATTAATGTCATTTTTTAATTTAAAAACCATGTATAAAATCAAATTATTATTGATATACAAGAATACTTGCTCGATGATGATGATGATGATGATTTTTCTCATAATGTTAATATACCTCGTACACGTCATGGACTTGCTGTTCATCAATTACAAGCAGAGGTTTCTAGAAATCCTCTACCTCCTAGTTTAGAGAATGAAACGGCTGGAGATTATCCATTGCCAGCTCGTGATCGTTCTTTAGTACAAACATATGATAGAAGAAGATATGGACGATGGAATAGAGGACCACTTCCTTTAGATGGAGAGGTTTTCAACTTTTGGGGTAATCGCTATATGATTGCTCCATCCACTATTACTAATGCTGGTCGTGGTCTCTTTATTGTAGAGGATTTGTATGTGCCTCCGAACTCTGAAGTCACTCTTATGTCATTTTGTGGTCCTATATATGGATGGGGAGATTGGCATCGACTTTCACGTTATGTTCAAAGCATGAGTACTTATGGAATATGCTTGAACGCAGCATCTCTTACTAGTAGAAGGATTTTACATGCAGAAAATGAAAGATTATATATTGATGGAAGACCTTACACACATGGAAATATAGCAGGTTTAATAAATAGTAGTCAAGGGTTACATAATAGTTCAAGGACTAATTGCACATTTGAGGAGCGTGAAAATAGTCATGAATCACCATACATGAGTAGAGATGTATCAAGATACATAGTTGTCAATGCTATTACTACATTACATGCTGGTGATGAACTATTAGTGAATTATGGATGGCGTAGACCTCCAAGAGCACCTTTTAGCTAGAGAGAATAAAAATTTTCTATCCATATTTAATAAGTTATATACTTAATTTTATATTTGAAGTTTAATTTTTATTCATTTATGGAATACTAATGAGTTTTATTTATATGTGTAGATTCCAACGTATGATGTTGATGATATTCGTCCACAACATTCACAATTACCAATAAGACCTCATTTATCAGAAGCTTCCATGAGGAGGCTACGCAAAACTAAGCCTGTGCAATATGCAAAGTTGAAAGATCTATATTCAAAAGATGATAAAGTACAAGATTTGTGTGACAATGATGAAGATGATGGCATGGCAGATTTTATTGAGGATTGGTATCAAAATGACAGTGAGAGCATGGATATTTCTAAAAATGAGAAATATCTTCGAGAGGAATGTCTAAAGCATGTATATGAAGGAAGTCATTTGACACGACTAAATGCGAGCTTACTTATTCTCAACCTTCAAAATCGTTTTGGATGGAGTAATGTATCTGTTTCGACACTATTAAGGTATAAATTTCAATTTTCTATCTATTTATATATATATATATATGCATAAATATATATACATATATAAATACATGTAGGTTTTTACTCTTACTTTAGATAAGGTTATAAGAACAAGAACTTGAATTGAATGGAAACTTTTTGTCCGCGCATCTTTTAAAACTATTAATGCATCTTTCCAAATATTCACAATGGTGACCTGGATGAGTCGCATGCACAGAGGTTACTCAAGAGACAGCAATCTGATTATAATGGAGTAGTCCACTTTGTATCCTAAAGTTCAGATGCTCATCATTGACATGCAAGAGGTTTACTGCATACCCGAGAAATCCTGCTCTATCTTGAGTAACCTCTGTGCATGCGATTCATCCAGGTCACCATTATATGAACATATGTGTGAATTGACAGGATACGATTGTTTTGTGTAAATATTTTGAAAGATGCATTAATAGTTTTAAAAGATACGCGGACAAAAAGTATCTATTCAATTCAAGTTCTTGTTCTTACCTTATCTAAAGTAAGAATTAAAACCTGCATGTATATATGTATGTATATTTATTTACCTTTTTTAATATATCTTTCTTTGATAAACTTACAGGTTATTATCTGAAAAGTTTTTACCAAGTCAAAATATTCTTCCTACCTCACATGATGAAATGAAGAAGATAATCAACAATCTTGGTATAGATTATCAATGTATACATGCATGTCCTAACGATTGTATTTTATATAGAGGTGAATATGCAGACTCTTTGACATGTCCCAAATGTCAATCTCCTCGATATAAGGGTGAAGAAGGTAAAATCCCGAATAAGGTATTGAGACATTTTCCATTGGCTCCACGGATTAGACATATGTTTCAAAGCCCCGAATTATCAAAGCTTTTGACTTGGGGACATGATCACAAAAGTACTGATGGAATAATCAGAATTCCTCATGATAGTGTTTCTTTTCAGCATATTGATTCTACATGGCCTGAATTTGCACAAAATCCACAGAATCTAAAGTTAGGAGTTGCATTAGATGGGGTTAATCCATTCTCCATGAAATCCAGTAAATGGTCAACATGGCCAGTGGTAGTCATAAACTACAATCTTCCGCCATATCTTAGCATTAAAAAGGAACATTTAATCCTTTCACTTTTAATCCCAGGCAAAAGACAAGTTAAAGATATGAATGTATATCTTGCTCCTCTCATTGACGATCTTCAAGAGTTATGGAGAGGTATTAATGTCATTGATATATCAAAAAGCATCAATGAAAGACATATTACGATTCGTGGTATTGTGGCTTGGACTATTCACGATTTTCTTGGATATGGCGTTTGTTCAGGTATTGATGTAATTTTTTTATTCAATATACATGTAAATAAATATGATTTAATATAATTATATTTTTATCCTTTTCCATGATGCAGGAATATCTACTAAGGGTTATAAAGCTTGTCCATATTGTGGTGATTGGTTGAGATCAATCTATAGTAAGAATCTCAACAAAAATATTTATCTTCGACATCGACGATTCTTGCCTGATGATCATCCATTAAGATCTAAAAGAGAAGCGATACATTTTAATGGAAAGCTTGAAACAGGCCAGTATCCAAAACCTATGACGCCTATGGATTGGTATAAAAAATGGACAGATGGACCTCTGATAGATCCAGAAGCAGAAATCTTCAGTGATGATTCAGATAATGAGTATCTGAACAGAGGTAAAGGGAAATTGGCACTCGCAGAGAACATATCAATATGGTATTCTTTGGAGTATTGGAAAGAGTTAAAAGTATGTCATCTTCTTGATCCTATGCATATATTCAAAAATATTGGTTATTCACTATGGCAGAATCTTCTTGGACTAAAAGATACCACAACATCAAGGAATGATTTGAAAGATCAAAAATCCAAACCAAAGTTATGGCCAGTTTTTGATAGACATAGACAAGAAACGACTTATGCATCTGCTCCTTGGGTACTTACAACAAAAGAGATACAGACTATCAACAATAGAATTCAATTGATCAAGACTCCTACAGGATATGGAGCATCGTTTCAAAACATGTTTACTATGGATGATAAGAGCTTATCTGGATTAAAGACCCATGACTGGCATAACTTTTTGAAACATATTTTACCTTTGGTTATCGATGGATGTACAATGAAAGGAGTACGAGATGTGATCTATCGTCTTGGATCACTTATAAGGTAATTATGATACTTTTATATTTAATATGTATGAATATTGGATATCTTTTATTTTTTAATTAACTTCTTTACAATTGTTTTTATGATTTGTATAGGTGGATTACATCCAAAGAGATTGATAAAAATTCGATCCCACAAAAAAAATGTGAATGCAAAGAGCTACTATGTTTGATGGAAAAAGAACTTCCTACTTCATTTTTTGATATTCAAGTTCATTTACTAGTCCATCTTGTAGATGAAATAGAGATTACCGGTGTTGTCAACACTCGATGGATGTTTTGGGTCGAGCGATTTATGGGAATACTAAAAGGTTATGTGCGACAAAGAGCAAAACCAGAAGGATCCATGGCAAAGGGTTGGATGCTTGAAGAGTGCATGTATTATGTTAGTGAGTACCTTGAAAGAGTTCATGAAGAAGCTCCACGTGCATGGACCAACGAGTCTTCTTCAAAAATAACAGATGAGGTATTATCAGGTAAGGGGGTTCCATTCTTATTTACATTTCAAGAAAAAAATGATGTTTCTACTTTTGTAGCATATAATAGCGAATGCATGCAAGCATTCGTTAGCGAGTACGAGGAACTTCAAAGTCTCCAAAGTAAAAGGCGAAAAAAACAAAAGATCTAGACGTACTCTCGATAATAATGAGATTACAGATATACCTTCTTTCACGGATTGGCTATATAGTCGTTTGCAACGTGCCAACGCAAATAATGAAGAAATCTCAGATGAGCAAAGAGAGTTAATGATAGGTTGTGAACAAAAGGTAATTTTATTAAAATATATATTTTATTTTTTTCATATATGTATGTTAGTTTCTATTTACTAATTGAATTTATTTTGCAGGCTCGAATGTTCACTAATATGTGGGCTTTTGGACAACATATTAGAATCAAAGCCATTGATTCTTTACGTAAAACAGAGGATTCTAGTATTGTTGCTTGTTTCAAGCAACTATCACGTGCTAGCTCAAAAGACACGAACCTTATAGATAGCAAACTTGGTTACGTAGGAACTATTGTTGGTATCTACGAAATTTCATTTCGTACATTCAAACAGGTAGAAAAAAGTTTATATATTTTTTTTAGAGTTAGTTATTTTTTTAAGCACCTAATAATGGGACGTTTTTGTTGTTATATATTTTGATAGGTCATTTTGAAGGTTGACTCGTATCGAGCGGAGTATAAAGGTACCAATTCTACAATAAGAAAGGAATTATCTGGGTTTTGGGCAATTGATTCTTCCAAGGTAATGCGATCTACTAAAGAACCATATATTCTTCCTAGGCATATTGAACAAGCATTTTTTTATAAAAACCCAGATGCTCATCCTTGGTGGCAAGTCATTCATGTGCAACCTAGAGGTAGGTCATTGTTTGAACAGTTTATTGTTAGAGAGATTGAAGAAAGTCCTCTTGATGATTCAGCATCAGATACTGATACATCAACATCTGGAATAGAAATTAGACTCATTATACGTGATAATGATACTAATCTTTTTGATGAAGA
This sequence comes from Ceratopteris richardii, assembly GCA_020310875.1. Lineage (NCBI taxonomy): Eukaryota > Viridiplantae > Streptophyta > Polypodiopsida > Polypodiales > Pteridaceae > Ceratopteris > Ceratopteris richardii. Next base: position 91,404 of record MU261420.1, read on the forward strand.
GGATAATTCTCTACATGTTGATTCTACTGATGAGGAAGAGGAATTACCAGAAATAGATATTAATCCACCAATAGATGATGTGATTCATGAGAACATAGATTTAACAATAGAAGAAATAAATGAAATCAATAAGGATAATGAAGATGAGACTATATTGATGTCTTACCAAAATGATGGCAATAATGAAAACATATGAGCAGATTAGATAGTAACTTGAAGCTTCTGAATGGATATCAGATAATAGGTTTTTTTTATTAACTTGAATAACGATGAATCCTACTAGAGAGATGAAATCATGTTCTTCTAAGTTAGAACATGAAGCTCGGGGGTATGCCTAATTATTTTATATATAGCTTTATCTTCGAGGAGTAAATTTTTATCATGTATGTATGCATATGTGTGTGTATTCATGTGTATTATATGTATACATATATTAGTATGCATATATATGTATTTCATGTATATGTATGTGTTTGCATGTGTGTGATATATGTATACATGTATTCATGTACGTAATATATGCAAGTGTTTATAATTGTGTACATGTATATATGTATATGTGTCTATGTGTAAATATGTACATGTAAGTATGTATGCATGTATATATATGTTTATGTGTGCATGTAGGCATGTACATGTATGTGTAAATATGTACATGTAAATATGTTAGTATGTATATATATATATTTATGTGTGCATTTAGGCATGTATGTGTGAAGCATAATATATCTACTCCATTTTATATTTATGTATCCTATCTACATGATGTGTATATATCTTTACATATATTATGAATCATGATCCTCGTTGATTCGAGTAGCTATATATAGAGGCATAAGGTTGGAAGGAGAGACATCTCTCTAGTAGGACGTCGGAGGTGTACATATACTTCAAACATATGGCTAAAAGGTTGAATTAGAGTTTTTAAATTAGGGATTTCAAAACTCTAATATCGAGATTAGTGCTCTTTGTCTCTGTCTCTCTCTCTCTCTCATATACATACATACCGTGCAGTGTCATGACGATGCGCCATAAGTGTCCGCATCTCTTTTAAACACCATTTAAGAGACCACCCTGTCCCAAACTCCGTCTGAAGT
>MU261421.1:0-5000 GCA_020310875.1 Ceratopteris richardii
TGATGTCAATTTGTCTTCTCCTCGAGCTTTGACTCCAAGCTTTCACTTCTTGATCCTTCAAATGTTGAATCTCTTGAATCTGCAGCAGTCGAGATCCTCCTTTTCTTCAAATTGATGTCTCCTGCTCTGATACCACTGATGGAGAATGTTAATCTCCAAAAGAACAACTTATTCTTGTGATTAGAGCACCTCTATACCAAGAATAAGTCAAAACCTTTCACACATTTAGAGGATTAACTTCTAATTATCAAAAAATGAACAAATCTGTGAAGAAGGTGATACACAGAAAAGTCTGCTGCACTATTTCCTTATATTGACTTATCAAACGTGTAAAGTTTTTTATGAAACTTTGTACGAATCATCTTCTAGAGATTGCGCAACTATTCCAAGTTGAATTACTCCAAAAGATTAAGTGTAGCTTGAGAAATCAACTTCTCAAGTTACCTATGTCAGAAACTGTACTTCTGAGAAGTCGATTCAGACACCCCTAACTTCTTAACTTTGATTCTCACAGTATCTAACCCGTTTTGCCAAATGCTTTTAGCCACGAGTAGATCACCTTCCAACTTAAAGATTAAGTGCTTGCTTGCACAAAACTTTAAACTATGGAGTGAGCACTGACCAAAATATTAAACACGAAATTTGCGCCTGTTTCAGAGAACTGTAGACATTCAACACATATGAATGTTCCTATTCACAATTCTCCTAGCCTGTTTACAATTGGACTCTGAAATTCAGGTCACAGGCTCATTAACTAACAACTTAGATATCCTCAAAAGGATTTTGCTAATGATCAAACACAGAAGGAGCAGACACGAAAAGATCGGGCGCAATATTTCTTCATTAACTCAGAAAATTACAACTGAGTGATGAGAGCAAACACAAACTCACTTTCCACTATCTCATAGCTTCTATCTCCCTAATTCTTGACTTGTAACTATTGTCACATATGCTCTCATGTGCTCTCCATCCATGCCCCGACTTTTCTCAAGGTATTTATAGATAATTTGTACATAATTCTTACTGAACAAAAGATCTAAGTCATCTATGACTATGCTAATGTACATATGTGTACAAGACAACATTCTGACTTCTTCTTCATTTTTTCAAATGTCTTCCTTTGCTTCATTCTGATCATAAGCATTCTCCAAGATCTGTATAATCACCAATTTGTGATTGGTTTGCTCCAACAGCTCCCCCTCAATCACTAATTGTGATTATTCCATTCTTCTTCACTCCTGCCATCTCCTTGAATCTCTGTAGCTTAGGTCCATCCAAGCTTTTTGTCATCATATCTGCCACCTGTTCTTTTGTTGGAGTGTACATCACTTCAATCTCTTTATCAAGTACCTTTTCCCTCAAGAAATGATACTGTATCTCTATATGCTTAGTCCTGGCATGAAAAACAGGGTTAGCTGCCAAATACAAAGAACTCATATTGTCTCCAAAAATAATTGGAGTACTATGATCAGTCTCAAAACTTTTCATCAAGGTCTTCAACCATATAACTTCTTTTGCAGCTTCTACCATTCCCTTATACTCAGCCTCTGTGGATGATAAAGCAACTGTGTGTTGCTTCTTTGAACACCAAGACACTAACTTGTCTCCAACATAACATAGATATCCATGAGTAGACCTTCTATCATCTGAGTCACCTGCCCAATCTGCATCACTAAACACTTTGATTCTTGTGTCAGAAGTGAAACCATAGTACAAACCTTCACTTAGGGTTCCTTTGATATATCTAAGTACCCTTTGGGCTGCAATCCAATGAGTCTTCTTTGGACAATGCATAAATTGTGACAACACACCTACTGCATATGATAGGTCTGGCCTTGTCAAGGTAGCATAGATTAGACTACCTACCAAACTCTGATATTTCTTCATGTCATTGAACTCTTCACCTCCATACCTGCTTAATTTATGATTTACCTCCAATGGAGTGGTTGAGGTCTTGCACTCTTCCATTTTAAACTTGATCAAAAGATTCTTCAAGTATCTCTCTTGTGAAACATATACTCCATGTTGAGTATACACAATCTGCATTCCTAGAAAATAAGATAAGTTTCCCAAGTCACTTATCTTAAACTCTTTCTCTATTTGCTTCTTGAGTTCATTGATTCCTTGAGCATCTGTTCCTGTAACAATAATATCATCAACATAAATGCACATATAAATATATCCATTTTCACTTGCCTTCACTAGCAAGCTACTATCTGCCTTTGATGCTTGAAATCCACATTCATTCAAGAACTTGACCAATCTGTAATTCCAAGCTCTTGGGGCTTGCTTCAACCCATATAAAGCTCTGTTGAGCTTACACACATAATCTGATTCAATTGACTCCATGAAGCCTTCTGGTTGCTCCATATATACTTCATCTGCAATGTAACCATTAAGAAATGCATTCTTCACATCCAATTGTGATAATTTCCATCCTTTGCAAGCAGCAATAGCAATCAATGTCCTAATTGTAGACATCTTAGCAACAGGACTAAAGGTTTCATCATAATCTACCCCATAAATTTGGGCATAACCTTTAACCACAAGTCTAGCCTTATATCTAGACACCTTACCATCTGCAAACCTCTTTGTTTTGTATACCCACTTGCATCCAATTACTTTCTGATTCTTTGGTCTTGGTACTAATTCCCAAGTTTCATTTTCAAGTAGAGCATCATACTCTTCTTGCATTGCCTTCTCCCAATTCTGTTTACCTTTGGCTTCTTCATAAGTGGTTGGATCTTCTTCTGTTTTCACAATGTAAGCATAATCTCTTGTTGTTAGGAAAGATGTATCATAGCTATACCTTATAGGCTCTTTCCTTTCCCTTGTAGATCTTCTGATTTCTGCACTTCTTGATGTTTCAGCCTCATTTGATTCTGGATCAAATCTTGGCCCTTCTTCTACATGATCCTGCACTCTACATCTAGAGTCAACTTCATCAACAATTTCTTCACAAACTTTTACCTTTGCCTTTCCTTTCCTTTGAACTTCTTCAACACATGTATACTCATTTGGTGATCCTGTATACCATGTGTTTTGCTCATCAAATGTCACATCTTTAGTAACAAGAAATTGCTTTGTGGATGGACTCCACAATCTGTAACCCATCTGTCTATCATCATATCCAATAAACACATACTTCTCTGCTTTTGGTTCTAGCTTATGTCTTAATTGTGAAGGAACATAAGCATATGCAATACATCCAAATACTTTACAATGATCAAGACTAGGTTTCTTACCCCACCATGCTTCATAAGGGGTTCCTCCATCCAAAGCTTTGCAAGGCAACCTATTCACAAGATATGTTGCAGTGTTAATAGCTTCTGCCCACAAGTAATTTGGACAATTCTTTTCCTTCATCATGGCTCTTGCAAACTCTACAAGAGTCCTATTCCTCCTTTCTGCTACTCCATTCTGTTGAGGGGAGTACCTGCAAGTTACTTCTCTTTTGATACCTGCATTCCACAAATAATCATCAAACTCTTTTGAGAAATACTCTCCCCCTCCATCTGATCTTAACCTCTTTAGCTTTTGTCCTGTGATCCTTTCTGCATAAGCATGGAAATGTTTGAATGTCTTGAAGACTTCTGATTTGTCCTTGATTACATACAAAGTAATCCACCTGGTTGCATCATCAACAAACAACACATAATATCTTGATCCATTTATGCTATAGTCCCTTGAGGGTCCCCATACATCTGTATGAACCAATTCAAGCATGTTTGAATACTTGTACCCTGATTTATTATAAGAACCTTTATGTGCTTTACCTAATTGACAAGCTTCACACTTGTACACCATATGTTGCCCTTCAATGTTTGGCAATCCAAGCACCACCTGATTCTTTGACATTTCCTTTATAGCTCTCTCATTGAAATGACCTAGCCTCTTATGCCATAGGTCTAATTCAGATACCTTTTGACCTCCATAGGTAAACAATGCATGTCCTACATTACCTTGGACTTTGAGAGTAAACAATCTTCCTTCCTTTTTACCTGCAATTATGGTTCTATATCCCTGATTTGGATCTTGTACATAGACACCATCATTTGTAAATCTTACCTCATATCCTTTCTCCACAATTTGCCCTACACTTATCAAATTTTTAGGAATAGTAGGGACATAAAGTACCTTGCTCAGAAGTGTACTTCCACTCTTTGTCTTCACTGATCCAATGCTCTCCACTTTATGTTTAGTATTGTCACCTGTTTGAACTGTATGTCCATTCACCCTTGCTTCCATATCAGTCATCAAGGATAGGTTCCCACTCAGATGGTTACTGCACCCTGAGTCAATATAAAACACTCTTTGATCTTCTCCCATTGATTCATGAGTTGCATTCAGAATAAGAGTCATGTCATCCTTCTGATCTGATGCATAATTGTAATAATTATTGTTGTAGGACTGAGATTGGAAGTTTCTTCCACCTCCTCTACCATATGATGTCCTACCACCTCTTCCTCTGAAATTGCCTCTTTGGTTTCTGCCTCCTCTACCTCTTTGACTATAATTCTGATTGTTGTATCCTCCACTTTGATTGTTATACCAACAATCATTTGCCAAATGATTTGTTCTGCCACAAATCCAACAAGCTTTAGCATTATCTTTGTTCTTACCTCCTCTTCCTTTACCTCTGAAATTTGCCTTCCCTTTTGTGAAGTTGGCTTGATTTGAATTCCCTTCATCTTCATTTGATTGCTTTCCCTTGCCATTCTTTTTCTTATCTTTGGAGTACATAGCTTGACTTGTACTTCTATCATTGTCTCCTTTAAGATCCTGCTCAAAAGTTAGCATGTGTCCTAGCAATTGATTAAGGTCAGGAGTAAAGTGATCAAGTGACAATTCTATGGACAATATAAAAGGCTTCCACTTCTCATCTCCTCTCAAACCTGTAAGTATTTGTCTTACCAACTTTTCCTCTTCAATATCTTCATCCACTGCTCCCAAGCTATCTGCAATATCTTTCATCCTTGCCACATAATCTGAAATTGATT
>MU261421.1:10000-47500 GCA_020310875.1 Ceratopteris richardii
GTGAATATGTAGAACTTATGTATGCAGACAAATGTGTTGAATTTTTCAATAGCATAGAGTTATTTGCCCATTTTGCAGATTATCAGGTGCCATCAAGGAGGAGCTCTTATGGAAATCTTGTACATCTACCTGCTCCTTGCATCTCTTTATTACATTGGGATGCTCTTGAACATTCAACAAAAGGTGGAAAGGAAAGCTTGGAATCAGAGGAGAGCTATCGAGAATTTGAGTTAGAAGTTCTAATTCATCTAGATTTTCAATCTAGGAAAATAATTGTCACAGCAAATTGGAAACTCACAAATGTAAGGGAACTCCTAGAATACCTTGGTGAGGCATCATCACATTTGAGATTCTCAACTGGTTGTGGCCCTTTTTGGAGCCCTCACCTCTACTCTTATTCTTTGGCTCATGCTTCAATGGGGAGTGAATAGGAAACCCATTCTTATTTTGTTTAGACTTCTTTTTATCTGGTGGTGGAGGTGATTCTCGATCATAAGGGCATATTGCATGTTTCATAATGGTATTTATTGCTCGCTCCTTGATCAAGATGACCCATGCATCTGGATAGTCTAACAAGTTTAACTCAAGATTGTAAAACCTTCTTTCCAAGAACCTTACTATATTTGCAATCACTCTCCAGCCACATGAGGTGTTGTCTTTATGTAATGACACATGTATTTGAATGTATCCAAACCTTTTTTCTTCATTCAATTTAGGAATTACTGGAAAGTTAATTTGATCAATATGCATTGAGAAGCTTAGCAACACTGCAAGGTAAACTTAAATTCAAAATGGATGGCAAGGCTTTAAAATAGAACACAACAAAATGTATGGTAAGTCTTACACTTTGCACTTTCCATGTTGTGATCTTAATCCTCATATTCCATGTGAACTTCTCTATCTTACTATTTGCTCAGAATTTTAAGAAATTAATACTACCATTGCGTCCCGAATGTGCCAAAACCCTAAGATTGACTGTCTATTTGCATGATTCTGATACCCAGAGGTCTTGATAAGCTTATTTATACATGCATCTAGGACATGACTGATGCAAGCGATTAGGTCCATCCAACAATGTTGGATGGGCCTAATCGCTTGCATCAGTCGTGTCTGGAAATCAGTACAAAAAGGCTTACCAAGACCTCTGGGTATCAAAATCATGCAAATAGACAGTCAATCTTAGGGTTTTGGCACGTTCCGGACGCAATGGTAGCATAATTTTCTCCAAATTCTTAACCAATAATAAGATATAAAAGTTCACATGCAATCTAAGGTTCAAGATGACCTCCTTTGGACACGACCAATTCAAGCAATTAGGGCCATCCAAGCTTCTTTGATGGGCCTAATCGCTTGGATTGGTCGTGTCCAAACAAGTATCATATTCCTAGCTATATGAATGAATGTGACCGATCCAAGCAATTAGGGGCATCTGAATCTTCCCGATGCCCCCAATCGCTTGGATCAATTGTGTACAAGCTTTTGTGATCCATCATATCTCAAACAAAATGTGGCCTATGGAAAGTTTTGAAAAGCATGTAAAAAATGCGAAGGCAATGGCAACTCGGCGCTAGCAAGGAGTTCATAAAAGAATGAAAAAAAGTGAATAGAGGAGCTTAAATAGGTCTTTGGAATGAGTTGACTGTTGGTGACACATGGCAGCTTGTGATTGGTCCATGTCATCTAGCCATTACAAATCCCAATGTACACTACCATGTGGCATCATTTGAGTGGGCCACATCATCTAGCCGTTGCAATTCCCAACGTTATTTTACCACGTGGCACTCCCTTATTGTTCTACATCATGTGACCGTTACCTGGTCCTCCTTGACTATAAATACAAATCCCCTTCACCATTTGACATTTTCAACCTTCATAGTTATTTCGCTTGCATCAATCGTGTTCTCCACTAGGACACATACTTGATACGACCGATACAAGCGATTACATGCATTTGAACTTCCTTTGAATAGGTTATTTGGCTTGCATGGGTCGTGTTCTCCACTAGGACACACTAGAATAACTAGAGCTAAGATGGAGGAAAAGGATAACTAGAAAGTGCAAAAGGATATCCCCTTTGCCAGAAAAGCTAGATTTATGCCCAGAGCATGAAAGGGATTGCTCTTTGCTCCCCTTGAACATTGCCTTCTTAATATGGCTTGATCACATGTGAAATGAAAGGAGGAAGAATATGTTCATGGTGAAGAGATAGAGCATTGGTCATGTCCTATATTCATTTATATACTTGGGTTCTTTGGTTTTCTTCTTATGCAATCTCATCATTCATAGATGTTTACCAAAGAAATGTGAAAATTAGCCTCTATTTCTCTTGATTTTCAGTCATGCCCTAGTTTCATTGCATTATTTAATATATTTTTTTTCTCCCTATGCAAGATCCTTGATGCCTTAGACAAAAAGGAAATCATCTTAAACCTCATATTCCATGTGAACTTCTCTATCTTACTATTTGCTTAGAATTTCAAGAAACTAATACTACAATTTCATCCGAAATATGCCAAAACCCTAAGATCGACTGTCTATTTGCATGATTTTGATACCGAGAGGTCTTGATAAGCTTATTTATACATGAATATAGGACACGACCGATGCAAGCGATTAATGTTGGATGGGCCTAATCGCTTGCATGGGTCATGTCTGGAAATCAGTATAAAAAGTCTTATCAAGAGCTCTAGGTATCAAAATCATGCAAATAGACAGTCAACCTAAAGGTTTTGGCACATTCCGAATGCAATCGCATCATAATTTTCTCCAAATTCTTAACCAATAATAAGGTATAAAAGTTCACATGCAATCTAAGGTTCAAGATGACCTCCTTTGGACACGGACAATTCAAGCGATTAGGGCCATCCAGACTTCTTTGATGGGCCTAATCGCTTGGATTGGTCGTGTCCAAACAAGTATCATATTCCTAGCTATATGAATGAATGCGATTGATTCAAGCAATTAGGGGCATCTCAATCTTCGCGATGCCCCCAATCGCTTGGATCAGTCGTGTACAAGCTTTTGTGATCCATCATATCTCAAACAAAATGTGGCCTATGGAAAGTTTTGAAAAGCATGTAAAAAACGCGAAGGCAATGGCAAATCGGCGGTAGCAAGGAGTTCAGAAAAAAATGAAAAAAAAATGAAATGAGGAGCTGAAATAGGTCTCTGGAATGAGTTGACCGTTGGTGACATGTGGCAGCTTGTGATTGCTCCATGTCATCTAGCCATTACAAATCCCAACATACACTGCCATGTGGCATCATTTGAGTGGGCCAGGTCATCTAGTCGTTGCAATTCCCAACATTCTTTTGCCATGTGGCACTCGCTTATTGGTCCACATCATGTGACCGTTACCCGGTCCTCCTTGACTATAAATACAACTCCCCTTCACCATTTGACATTTTCAACCTTCATAGTTATTCCGCTTGCATCAGTCATGTTCTCCACTAGGACACATACTTGTGCTTCATACTTGATACGACCGACACAAGCGATTACATGCATTTGACTGCCCTTTGACTAGCTTATTTCACTTGCATCGGTTGTGTTCTCCACTAGGACACACTAGAATAACTAGAGCTAAGATGGAGGAAACGGATAACTAGAAAGTGCAAAAGGATAACTAGAAAGTGCAAAAAGATATCCCCTTTGCCAGAAAAGCTAGATTTATGCCCAGAGCATGAAAGGGATTGCTCTTTGCTCCCCTTGAACATTGCCTTCTTAATATGGCTTGATCACATGTGAAATGAAAAGGAGGAAGAATATGTTCATGGTGAAGAGATAGAGCATTGGTCATGTCCTATATTCATTTATATACTTGGGTTCTTTGGTTTTCTTCTTATGCAATCTCATCATTCATAGATATTTACCAAAGAAATGGGAAAATTAGCCTCTATTTCTCTTGATTTTTAGTCATTCCCTAGTTTCATTGCATTATTTAAGATATTTTGTTGTTCTCCCTATGCAAGATCCTTGATGTCTTAGACAAAAAGAAAATCATCTTAAACCTCATATTCCATGTGAACTTCTCTATCTTACTATTTGCTTAGAATTTCAAGAAACTAATACTACCATTGCATCCAGAATGTGCCAAAACCCTAAGATTGGTTGTCTATTTGCATGATTCTGATATCGAGAGGTCTTGATAAGCTTATTTATACATGAATCTAAGACACGACCAATGCAAGCGATTAGGCCCATCCAACAATGTTGGATGGGCCTAATCGCTTGCATCGATCGTGTCTGGAGATCAGTACAAAAAGGCTTATCAAGACCTCTAGGTATCAAAATCGTGCAAATAGACAGTCAATCTTAGGGTTTTGGCACGTTTTGGACGCAATGGTAGCATAATTTTCTCCAAATTCTTAACCAATAATAAGATATAAAAGTTCACATACAATCTAAGGTTCAAGATGACCTCCTTTGGACACGACCAATTCAAGCGATTAGGGCCATCCATGCTTCTTTGATGGGCCTAATCGCTTGGATTAGTCGTGTCTAAACAAGTATCATATTCCTAGCTATATGAATGAATGCTCCATATATAACAACTTAATGTGTGTATAAATGCTATTTTCAACATTAATTATATGTTTCTATAAAGTTTAGGATGAGAAATCAAACATGACCGATGCAAGCGATTAAGCCCATCCTGTAGATCCCTATCTTTTTCTCTCTCGTCATTTTAAACAATAAGGCTTTGTAGCCTGTTGAAGAGAAGATGGCAATTGTAATGGTAATGGAGCCACTTCGGTTCTCTCCCGGATCAATGCCTCTCTCTGGAATGGCTTGTAGTCTGAATGTCTGTAATCTCACTCTTTTCTCTCTCTTTCTATCTCTATCTCTCTATCTTCTTCTTTCTCTCTCTCTCTCTCTCTCTCTCTCTCTCTCTCTCTCTCTCTCTCTCTCTCTCTCTCTCTCTCTCTCTCTCTCTCTCTCTCTCTCTCTCTCTCTCTCTCTCTCTCCCTCCACCCTCCTCCACCCTCCCCCACCCTCCTCCACCCTCCTCCGCCCTCCTCCACCCTCCTCCGCACTCCTCCGCCCTCCTCCACCCTCCTCCACCCTCCTCCGCACTCCTCCGCCCTCCTCCACCCTCTTCCACCCTCCTCCGCACTCCTCCATTCTCCTCCGCCCTCCTCCGCACTCCTCCACCCTCCTCCACCCTCCTCCACCCTCCTCCGCGCCCTCCTCCGCACTCCTCCACCCTCCTCCACCCTCCTCCGCACTCCTCCACCCTCCTCCACCCTCCTCCACCCTCCTCCGCCCTCCTCCCTCCTCCTCCCTCCTCCACCCTCCTCCACCCTCCTCCGCACTCCTCCACCCTCCTCCACCCTCCTCCGCCCTCCTCCGCCCTCCTCCACCCTCCTCCGCCCTCCTCCGCCCTCCTCCACCCTCCTCCACCCTCCTCCGCACTCCCCCACCCTCCTCCACACTCCTCCACCCTCCTCCACCCTCCTCCACCCTCCTCCACCCTCCTCCGCACTCCTCCACCCTCCTCCACCCTCCTCCACACCCCTCCGCCTTCCTCCGCACTCCTCCATCCTCCTCCACCCTCCTCCGCACTCCTCCACCCTCCTCCACCCTCCTCCGCCCTCCTCCGCCCTCCTCCGCCCTCCTCCCTCCTCCTCCACCCTCCTCCACACTCCTCCACCCTCCTCCGCCCTCCTCCGCCCTCCTCCGCACTCCTCCACCCTCCTCCACCCTCCTCCGCACTCTTCAACACTCCTCCATCCTCCTCCACCCTCCTCCGCACTCCTCCACCCTCCTCCATCCTCCTCCGCCCTCCTCCACCCTCCTCCGCCCTCCTCCGCACTCCTCCGCCCTCCTCCGCCCTCCTCCACCCTCCTCCACCCTCCTCCGCACTCCTCCACCCTCCTCCACCCTCCTCCACCCTCCTCCACCCTCCTCCGCCACCCTCCGCCCTCCTCCGCCCTCCTCCGCCCTCCTCCGCCCTCCTCCACCCTCCTCCACCCTCCTCCACTCTCCTCCACCCTCCTCCACCCTCCTCCACCCTCCTCCACCCTCCTCCACCCTCCTCCGCCCTCCTCCGCCCTCCTCCGCCCTCCTCCACCCTCCTCCGCCCTCCTCCACACCCCTCCGCCCTCCTCCGCCCTCCTCCGCCCTCCTCCGCCCTCCTCCGCCCTCCTCCACCCTCCTCCACCCTCCTCCACCCTCCTCCACCCTCCTCCACCCTCCTCCGCCCTCCTCCGCCCTCCTCCGCCCTCCTCCACCCTCCTCCGCCCTCCTCCACACCCCTCCGCCCTCCTCCACCCTCCTCCACCCTCCTCCGCCCTCCTCCGCCCTCCTCCGCCCTCCTCTGCCCTCCTCCACACCCCTCCGCTCTCCTCCACACCCCTCCGCTCTCCTCTGCACCCCTCCGCCCTCCTCTGCACCCCTCCGCCCTCCTCCACACCCCTCCGCCCTCCTCCTCCGCCCTCCTCCGCACCCCTCCGCCCTCCTCCGCACTCCTCCGCCCTCCTCCACCCTCCTCCACCCTCCTCCGCCCTCCTCCACCCTCCTCCGCCCTCCTCCACCCTCCTCCGCCCTCCTCCACCCTCCTCCACCCTCCTCCGCACTCCTCCAAACTCCTCCGCCCTCCTCCGCCCTCCTCCGCCCTCCTCCGCCCTCCTCTGCACTCCTCCACCCTCCTCCACCCTCCTCCGCCCTCCTCCACCCTCCTCCACCCTCCTCCCCCCTCCTCCGCCCTCCTCTGCCCTCCTCCCTCCTCCACCCTCCTCCGCCCTCCTCCGCCCTCCTCCGCACTCCTCCACCCTCATCCACCCTCCTCCGCCCTCCTCCACCCTCCTCCCCCCTCCTCCGCCCTCCTCTGCCCTCCTCCCTCCTCCACCCTCCTCCACCCTCCTCCGCCCTCCTCCGCACTCCTCCACCCTCATCCACCCTCCTCCGCCCTCCTCCGCCCTCCTCCACCCTCCTCCGCACTCCTCCGCCCTCCTCCACCCTCCTCCACCTTCCTCCGCACTCCTCCACCCTCCTCCACACTCCTCCACCCTCCTCCACCCTCCTCCACCTTCCTCCACCCTCCTCCGCACTCCTCCACCCTCCTCCACCCTCCTCCACCCTCCTCCGCACTCCTCCGCCCTCCTCCACCCTCCTCCACACCCCTCCGCCTTCCTCCGCACTCCTCCATCCTCCTCCACCCTCCTCCGCACTCCTCCACCTTCCTCCACCCTCCTCCGCCATCCTCCCTCCTCCTCCACCCTCCTCCGCACTCCTCCACCCTCCTCCGCCCTCCTCCACCCTCCTCTGCACTCCTCCGCCCTCCTCCACCCTCCTCCGCACTCCTCCACCCTCCTCCACTCTCGTCCACCCTCCTCCACCCTCCTCCACCCTCCTCCACCCTCCTCCGCCCTCCTCCACCCTCCTCCCTCCTCCACCCTCCTCCGCACTCCTCCACCCTCCTCCACCCTCCTCCGCACTCCTCCACCCTCCTCCACCCTCCTCCACCTTCCTCCGCACTCCTCCACCCTCCTCCACCCTCCTCCACCCTCCTCCGCCCTCCTCCACCCTCCTCCACTCCACGACCCCCCACACAACTCCACACCCCTCCACAAACCTCCACAAACCCCACAAATCCCACAATTTCCCACCCTCCTCCACCCTCCTCCGCACTCCTCCACCCTCCTCCACCCTCCTCCGCCCTCCTCCACCCTCCTCCACCCTCCTCCGCACTCCTCCGCCCTCCTCCACCCTCCTCCACCCTCCTTTGCACTCCTCCACCCTCTTCCACACTCCTCCACCCTCCTCCACCCTCCTCCACCTTCCTCCGCACTCCTCCACCATCCTCCACCCTCCTCCACCCTCCTCCACCCTCCTCCGCACTCCTCCGCCCTCCTCCACCCTCCTCCACACCCCTCCGCCTTCCTCCGCACTCCTCCATCCTCCTCCACCCTCCTCGGCACTCCTCCACCCTCCTCCACCCTCCACCGCCCTCCTCCACCCTCCTCCGCACTCCTCCGCCCTCCTCCGCCCTCCTCCGCCCTCCTCCGCCCTCCTCCACACTCCTCCGCCCTCCTCCGCCCTCCTCCGCCCTCCTCCGCCCTCTTCCACCCTCCTCCGCCCTCCTCCGCCCTCCTCCACCCTCCTCCGCCCTCCTCCGCCCTCCTCCACCCTCCTCCACCCTCCTCCACCCTCCTCCGCACTCCTCCACCCTCCTCCGCCCTCCTCCGCCCTCCTCCGCCCTCCTCCACACCCCTCCACACCCCTCCGCCCTCCTCCGCCCTCCTCCGCCCTCCTCCGCCCTCCTCCGCCCTCCTCCGCCCTCCTCCGCCCTCCTCCGCCCTCCTCCGCCGTCCTCCGCCCTCCTCCGCCCTCCTCCGCCCTCCTCCACACCCCTCCGCACCCCTCCGCCCTCCTCCGCCCTCCTCCACACCCCTCCACCCTCCTCGGCACTCCTCGGCCCTCCTCCAACCTCCTTCGCCCTCCTCCACACCCCTTCGCCCTCCTCCACACCCCTCCACCCTCCTCTGCACTCCTCGACCCTCCTCCACCCATCTCCACATTCCTCCGCTCTCCTCCACCCTCCTCCACCCTCCTCCGCACTCCTCCACACTCCTCCACTCTCCTCCACCCTCCTCCGCACTCCTCCACCCTCCTCCACCCTCCTCCGCCCTCCTCCACCCTCCTCCGCCCTCCTCCGCCCTCCTCCGCCCTCCTCCACCCTCCTCCACCCTCCTCCGCCCTCCTCCGCCCTCCTCCGCCCTCCGCCCTCCTCCCTCCTCCGCCCTCCTCCGCCCTCCTCCGCCCTCCTTCGCACTCCTCCGCCCTCCTCCGCCCTCCTCCACCCTCCTCCGCCCTCCTCCACCCTCCTCCGCCCTCCTCCACCCTCCTCCACACTTCTCCACCCTCCTCCACCCTCCTCCACCTTCCTGCGCACTCCTCCACCCTCCTCCACCCTCCTCCACCCTCCTCCGCACTCCTCCACCCTCCTCCACCCTCCTCCACACCCCTCCGCCTTCCTCCGCACTCCTCCATCCTCCTCCACCCTCCTCCGCACTCCTCCACCCTCCTCTTCCCTCCTCCACCCTCCTCCGCCCTCCTCCGCCCTCCTCCGCCCTCCTCCCTCCTCCTCCACCCTCTTCGGCACTCCTCCACCCTCCTCCGTCCTCCTCCACCCTCCTCCGCACTCCTCCGCCCTCCTCCACCCTCCTCCGCACTCCTCCACCCTCCTCCACTCTCCTCCACCCTCCTCCGTACTCCTCCACCCTCCTCCACCCTCCTCCGCCCTCCTCCACCCTCCTCCACCCTCCTCCGCACACCTCCGCCCTCCTCCACCCTCCTCCCTCCTCCACCCTCCTCCGCACTCCTCCACCCTCCTCCACCCTCCTCCGCACTCCTCCACCCTCCTCCACCCTCCTCCACCTTCCTCCGCACTCCTCCACCCTCCTCCACCCTCCTCGACCCTCCTCCGCCCTCCTCCACCCTCCTCCACTCCACGACCCCCCACACAACTCCACACCCCTCCACAAACCTCCACAAACCCCACAAATCCCACAATTTCCCACGACCTCCCACAAGTTCTCATGCAGTTTTGGATGGATATTTGGAGGACCATTTCTTAACCAAACCCTACAGTGTTATATATCGTTGGAAAGCTCTCGACGAGTACTTTCCAATGATGTAATAATAACTTTGAAATATTGGATTAATTTTTGACCACACCCCAAAAACCCCCACAACTCCCCATAACTCACCTCTATTCCCACCCAAGAGACAAACCCCACAAACCCCACACAACTCCACACAACTCCACACCCCTCCACGACCCTCCACAAACCCCATAATCTCTCTCAACTCCCCACAACTCACCTCCCATACCGCCCACTTAATATGAAGGATCAAAAGCTACTACAAAAATTAGGTGAAGGATTTGCTTCTCAGGGACATTCGAATATCACGGGCGGCACAAAATGAGGATCTCAGTTTGCATTCAAAAGTGACAGTAAAGGTGTAAGTGGTAAAAGTAAAAGTGGTGAAATGAGTGTTGCCGCCTACCATTCATGACGACTGCCTATTTTTGAGGATCCAATTCAAATCAAGTGGAATATTTGATCTACCCCTCCAATCTTGGCAATCAAGCGACGCATGATCAGTGGATGTGAGGAATCGGCAAGGCCCTCTTGGCCTATTGCGGCCTATAAAACAATGGATTTATGCTCATTTGGGGGTGCAATTTTAGAGATACATTGGTTCAGCTACGCGTACGTGCACAAGACCTCTCTTGCACTTTGTGGTTTCAAGCCTATTGTAGGAGCTACTCTATAGTGTGGATACAGAGGGTAGGCTTCTCAATGGAGGGCTATGAGCACTATAGTGTAAGAGAGTGGCTTGGATTTTTCTTTTCTGTGAGTCAGTGTTGCTGTTAAGCTCTATTCTCTTGAGAAATTCTTACCATTTGTATTGTTCTGAGTTAGTCTGCATATCATTGGCCCCTTATGCTGATGGGAAGAATCTGTTGTATTGGAGTTATTTACTTTTAGGGTGGCTTGTTAGCCCTAAGTTTGCACTTTTGAGCATCACTCTGCCCAACCTTGTAATCACCTGATTTGAATCAAGAAGTGTACGGTCTTCTTGGGTCATTTGTTGTCCATATTTTCCGAAGTATTTACCACTCTGTGCCATCCATGTTATCTACCTGCTCACAGAAATGTTAAAGGGTATACTTCCCTAAAGAGAACCCCCCTTGAGTAGGCGACGTACTGGAAGTGTTAATCTTTAATCTTTACTCTTGTTAAAAGCGGATACCCCAGTACCTCCTCTACACATCCGATATTCTCTGATGACCCTAATCGCTTGAATCGGTCATGTCTCATGCTTTGTTTCTGCTTGTGTTTCCACTTATTTCTATGACTTTAAAAGTTTCCTTGGACTTTTCTAACCTAGGTTTTTTTATTTTTTCCACAGTTATCTATATTGGATGAAGGCAACTATGTTGGCACGGGAAAGGGAACAAGGAAAACCATAGAGGAGAAAGGAAAGACAAAGGTGGATATTCATTCAGTGATCCATTATCTTCCAAAATTGAATCCAGAATTATTTTGTCTTATTCATAAGCACTATAGTGAAGAGCCAGGTTTTGCACTATTCTCCTTGAGGACTCTTTCAAGATATGTGGGTTTTACTTCAATACCCTTTAATACATACAGAGTTTTTCTACTTGAAAGAACAACTCCATTTAGAATTTTTGGATATGCCCCAAGATTCAATGCTTCAAGTGCAGGCTACTTCCTTTGTTACTCAAGCTATGGAATGGCTGCAGGGGTGTCATATTGTTGGCTACAGGAGAAAAGAGTACCTCAGATATAGAGGAGATTTTCCAGATCCAAGCTCATTCAAAAGACTCAAGAAGGATTAAATATATTTCTTTTCAAAGCTTATTACTCATGAAATGTACATAGATACACATATTTATTGCCCAAAGGGATATAAGACATTGCAAATATGAAGGATGTAATCTTTTTTTTGTGTAATTGATCCATGTCCTAATATTAATCCTTATTGATCCATGATCTATTTTTCTCTAGTGAAAGTCCTGTTTATTTGATAATAATATTTTTCATGAGCTCTTTTGTAATTTTCTTCTCAAGAATCAATCAAAAATCTCTTTGAAGGCAGATTTGCCAAATTCAAGCTCATTTAGAAGACTCAAAAAAGATGTACATACATAGACATATTTCTTTTCAAAGCTTATTACATCATGAAATGTACTACATAGACATCTTTATTTCTCAAAGAAATAAAAGACATTGCAAATATTAAGGCTCCCTTTGGAATGTAATCTTTTTCATTTTGTGATATTGATCCATGATGTTTTTGTCTGGTGATAGTCCTATTCTTTTGATGACAATATTTGGCATGAGCTCCTTTGTAATTGTCTTCTAAAGAACCAATCAAAAAGCTCTTTGGAGGCATTACTTTTTGTTATCCTCCTCCTTTCCTTGTGCACCTAAAGAAGCTTGGCCTTGCTTGATAATGAGATTTGTCCATGCCTTGGGTGTTCCATTTGGCAAGTCTTTCCTTTTTTGCAAAGAATGCACCATGCACAAGAAGAATAAGCTAGAATAACAGAAGAGTTTCATCAAATGTTTATTTCAATTAAAGAAAAATAAATTGAGTAAATTATCTTTGAAAAACACCAAATAGTTTCTTATGTCTTTGGCACTCCATGCATGTATGATGGTTTCTATAAGCTCTTTGGTCACCTTTTTGAAATCTGTCACATAGCTATTTGATGTTACCTGTTGCCTAATGATCTTTTAAAAACTATCTACTTTGACCCACACCTCCATTCTCTTTTTTGCTATTTCTCATTTGCTTTTTACATTAGTCGTGAACTCACAAAATGTTTTCTAGCAATTCCACATGGCATTTAATTGTTTGTCATCATGGTTGTTGAAGAATCTCCTTGCTTTTCCACCCCCCATTGAGACATCCTATAGTACATTCCCTATATTTTGTGAAAGATTTGGATCTTCTCTTAGATGAACATCGCCACCATGAAATCCCATTTCTAAAAGTAGAGATTCACATTTTCTCATGTATTGTACATAATTTCTTGAAATCTCTCAGAGCCTTGAACGATAGCCTCGTAAACCATCCTCACCATCTCCTACAAATCTAATTAGATCATGAAGATTATGAAAAAGGGGATACCTTCCAGTTTGTGGATCAATTGGATAAATAGATCCATTTGCCCATATGTCGATATGTTTTTTGCCTTCTTTCCACAATCCATCCACTTCAGAAGGTTGAAGAGCCATTCGAAATACCGTACTTGTCATTGCATACTCATGACTAACCGCAATGATTTTGGCTAATTGAAAGCTGAGTGATAGTGTTTGGGTTGAGGTTCTCCATGGTCTGCTTTGAAGAGTGACGCGAAAGTGTCTAAAATGACATAAAAGAGAGAAACATGCCTGCAATGCAAAGTAGAGTAAAAAAGTGCTAAACGTCATAAGCACATATTATATATGTCGTTCGGAATACCTTTCTTGTCGTTGCATACTCATGACTAACTGCAATGTTGATATGGAACTTATTACAATGATTTCGGCTGGTTGAAAGCTCATTGATAGTCTTTGGGTTGAGGTTCTCCATGGTTTGCTATGAAGAGTGACACAAAAGTGTCTAAAATGACATGAAAGAGAGAAACATGCCTGCAATGGAAAGTAGAGTAAAAAAGTGCAAAACGTCATAAGCACACATTATATAGGTCCGTGAACAAGAGGAAAATTCAAATTTTCATGAACGCCCGATGAGCACAAACTTCAAGGCGTAAGATATCACACATACTTTTCATGATTATCACACGAGTTTCTCTCTCTTCAAAATTTGCATAAGATACGTTTTAAATGCGCTTACATTGAATTTTTTAAAATGATTTGACAACTTTAATCCAGATTAAGCAAAACTAATTGAAATCCTTACACGGCCCTTTTTTGGCCATTTTTCACCCTAATGTTCACAAAAGGGGAGATAAGAACAAAATTGAAAACTGGCGGCTATTTACCATGCTCCAAACCGGGTACAAGATAATCGCCAAAGGAATCGACAACAGAATCTCGTGTCATTTAAAATCATGGCTCGGGGGGCTTGGGTATTTTGGATATCACTGGGTTAGCTGACAAGCTGGCGACAAAGTGGTTTATCAAGGCTTGGTGCAATAGATCTTCAGAAATTTGAAAGACGTTACCTTAGTTAGTCTTCCCGGCTAGAAGGACATTGGGATCCTCACGCTTTTTTTCTCCCCCCACCCGGTGTCCCCTAAAGGCTCTAGCCTTGTGTGTTCCTTATGGAAGAGTTGGAAGAAAGCCAAACAATTCATCTGAGTCAGTGATGAGTGGAAGTGGGCTGCTTGGAGAAGACAAAATGACTCTATCTGGTTCCGGATTAGCTGCTTAAGGGAGGTGGAGTCTTGGAAGCTCCAAATGGCTAAGCGACTATGGAACAAGGGGTAGAAACAGTGGAAATAGCTCTGGAAACAAGATACCGACGAGTGGATTAGTTTTGAAGACTTAGACCCTAGACATAGAATTTCTCTCGAAGAATGGACTCTTCTTCAAAACAGGTGTTCAACATGGGACCACTCAACTACCCGCCTTCTCTACGGACATGATCTTCCTTGCCTAGAGGGGCTCAAATGGAGCAATGGTAAGAAACTATCCAGAATTCCCAACTTCAAAGAAAACTTAGATGTTGATCACACTCTTAACAAGGTGTGGTGCCTTTCTTGGACCAAACTTCGATGGGAACTTAAGTTCATGTCGATTTGGCACCCCCTTATTGAGATCAAGAAATCCGTTCTCATGTGGCAAATCTTGCATAAAGGTATCTGGTACAACGCAAGGGCCAACAAAATCTGTGGTGTGCCTCCATGGTGCAAGCAGTGCCATCAATGCATCAAAGACCTTGTTCACCTCTTCTTCGATTGCCCCAAGTCCCGTGTTATCTGGCACCACGTGACACGAATTCTGCGTCTCTTGAACCAAATCATTTGGCAACAGGCACTGTTGGGTGAGGCGGTGGCTGCTCTTCTAGGATGTGGAATGCCATCAGAGGCGAGACTCTTTGGAAAATTTGGAGGGAGCGATGTGCTGTCAACTTTGGCCAAACCCCAAAGGAATGGTCGATTGAGAAATCCTTGTTTCTTCTAGGTAAAAGAATCTCCCGAGACAAGAGATCTCCTCCATTTAGGCACCATTGTATTTATCTCCTCGTAGATAACAAGCTGAAACCCAAATGGGTCCCCCATGAAGGAGATGATAGTTTTGTACGCCTCATTTGTAACGCCCTCTAGCTTACCGAACTCATCCTCTGCTTTGTGGGATTTTGGGGGTCCCATGGGCACTAGTCCCATTCACCTGTAACTTTTCTTCATTTTTTTAATTAAAGTCCGGGAGATTAGGCCATAGCCGAACTTCCTTATAAAAAAAAAATAGAGGATCGTAGAGGACCTTGGCTGAAAGCTGCGAGGGTCCGCGATCGAAATACTATCAGATGAAAACAGCTTTAGGCGGATCTGTGTTTCCAACGTGGGCCTAAAGGACCTTCTGCATGAAACCATATCCATGATAGAAATGGTCATGGATTTTGCTTGAAGTCCACGTATGCCTTACAGTAAAGGTGCATAATTTATGCATTGAAGCTCACCTTCAGCAAGGCGGCAGAGAATTCATTCTGCATATCCCAGCAGACCTTCAAAGTCTGTGCAGCTTTGTCCGCTACTGATTATGACCCCCATCGGGAAATCTGTCAAATCTTTCGCGAGCTTTGGCATCGGTGAAATTGGAAGAACAGATAAGAGGAGCGATCAGCGATGTCGCAGAACTGATGGGATATCTCAAAGCTGCTTTCTTTCCATCATTGCTTTGTTGGACTCACATGAGGACGACTCAAGCTAAGGTACTCCGCAGCGCATATGGCCTCTCGAACACAGCGGTTTAATGATAGGACGCCGTCTTTTGTATTATATACACAGAACCTTTTGGACAGGACCACATTCATAAACATATAATCGTATCAGACGCGGAATGGAGCAGGTGAGTCGTGACAACCTGCTCATGAACGCACGCGCGTGCACAGACACAGACA
Source organism: Ceratopteris richardii (assembly GCA_020310875.1). NCBI lineage: Eukaryota > Viridiplantae > Streptophyta > Polypodiopsida > Polypodiales > Pteridaceae > Ceratopteris > Ceratopteris richardii. Next base: position 25,610 of record MU261421.1, read on the forward strand.
GAGATGGGCACGGACACACATAATCAGGGCCTCATGCGATCCACAAACGTCAATCTCGAGTCCTTTATTCCCATGTCGATAATCGTGAAGAAAAGCATGCTAGCAACAGTTCCATCTGTTAGGAAAACGTGCGTCCGATCGATATCGTACAGCTGATCTTTATCGAGGCTCGAAATCTTCTCGCCTGCATGAGAGCGGATGAAGGATTTCATCAGGGAATTGTGAGCATAGTCCAATACACGAAGTAAAGATTGATCGTATTGCAAACTTGCAATCTTGACCGACATTTTCTACAAAAACAGAGTGACTTCATCTTACTTAGCCTGTTTTTCATGTTTCTTGATCGAATAGATATGGCGTGAAGGAGGATCTTTGCAATTTCTCCCGCAGTCAATGCAGAAGCACATGCTGTAAGAAAGTCGAAGATAATATGCACCGATTATACCAATAGAGCAGCCTCATCATGACACAACGTCTAATGTTGTGTATTCACAAAGTCTGGATTATATGTACAAATCCTGTGCTTATGTCGTTTAGTCTCGACTATGCCAGCTGAAGAAGAAAAATGAGTTTGATCAGACTTTAAAATTTGTTACCTCGTTTACCTCGTTGGGCCTAAGGATCCTCCCTTCCCAAGCTCTATCCTAGTGGGCTTTCGACTATGTCATCTTGATCATCCTAAGCATCTAACTCTTTGTTTGTGGGATATGAGGGGCCCCATGTGTACTACTAAGCATGCCTTGACTTGAACTTTCAATTAATTCAAGATGATCCAAAGAGATTACGCATCAAGACACTTATCTACAAAACAAAAAGATATAGAAAATAGAGGCAGTAATAATGTCAATGTGAGATGAAATCTAATATCGGATGGACACAATAGTTCTTCATCTACATGATCCTTAATTCCTTGGGTTTTTATCATGTTATTAGACAAGTGAGCCCACTTGATATTGTTAGAAATCAACATGCTCAGAAATGCTCTCTGTTTTCATAGAGCAACACATATCCCAATAATAGTGTTCCTATAGATATGGCAATTTCTATAGAACAATTCATATCCCAATAATAATGTTCATAGACCAATTCATATCCCAATAATAGTGTTTCTTCATCGAATAGATATGGCAATTTCTCTCGTAGTCAATGCATAAGCACATGCTGTAAAAAAGTAATCTTGATCATCATCTCACTCTTTGTTTGTGGGATATGAGGGGCCTCATGGGTACTAGTAAGCATGGCTTCACTTCAACTCTCAATTAACTCAAGATGATCCAAATAGAACATCTTATTATACTTCTCTGCTATGACTACAACAAAACAGTGACTTTCTAAGAGCTTGTTCTTAGTGTGTGATTGATCATTTGCCATGATTTAAAGCATGGTAGATTCAACATACTGTCTAATATAAAGCAATAAAGGCTTAATAAATACAAATTTTGAGCCTTTACAAAAACAAATAATTCTCCTTCACTTGACAATCTTCAAGGGATATTTGTTCTTCTTGCTCTCTATTCAACTTCTGAAGATCCGTACATGGTTGGCATGTTTCTTTCTAAATTCTAGCTCCAAACTAACATGTTCCATACATAGTGATCATAATGATTGTTCTCTTCCATTCCATTAGAACAGATGGACAAACCTCGAGCATTGAATCTAATGAATCTGAGGCTATGGTGTGTTTTATTTGCTCGTTTCCACCATCTTCAATTTTGTCAAAAGGAATATGCCCCCATACCTTCATTTTCAAACCATTGCAAGAAGCTATTGCCTTCATTTCTAGACCATTGCAGGAAGCGATCGTCATTTCATAAGCATAAACAAATGTGGAGGTGATCTTCATATTACCCTGATGCACACGACCACGTGTTGTCCATTCATTGTCATCGTCTATGCTTAGGGCTCACTATTTCAAGGCCTCCATTTTCTCTGCTTAGCAGATATGTGATCTTGCAATTGGAAAGTTTCGATGCCTTCAAGCATAGTTAATCCCTTGAATCAACACACCTTCTTCTCAAAGTGTGCAACAAGAACAAAACACATCATACTTCCAAAGCGACTTCTTCTTCTCTCAACATCTCCTACGTCTTTTACTTCTAAAGGGACTACATCTGCATTTGACATGCCACGTGCTTCACAAAATAGATCAATGAGTTGTTACCTGTTGAGGTACTCTGCGAACTACATGTTGCATTATCCATAGGTAGCTTCATTAGAGGATTTGTGGTTGTATCCACTCAACCTAACTAAAGCCATTGCAATTTGATCATGTACACTCAATAGAGCACATGCTACCTCTAGTGTACAACATTGTCAAAACACAGAATGTGAGCTATGGCAACACAAATTAGTCCACCATTGCAAGTTTGAATATTTGGTCACTAAAATATGATCATCCAGAGCACCATTGAAGATCCAACAAAATTGAATATGGAAATGGTCACTACCAAAATTGCTTTAACACCTTCTATTGAGGTCGAGTTCGCAACATGAAAACCAATTCATAGCTATCACCTATGGCAGAGACTTGGAGAAACACAAAGTTTGAGAGAGTGAGAGAAGATAGAGAGGGAGATAGTTTTGTGTGGAGAGAGAACACCATAAAGATATAATAGTTTTCTCTCGTATAAACAAATGTATGCAAAAATAAAGCAATGGATTGTACCTTGTTATTTTGATACCAAAGATGTCCTTTTATACTTCATGTGGCTCTTGGGCCAATCAAAAAAGGATAGAAGCAAAGGATAAGATATCCTCCTTGTTTAGAGGAGGTTCATGCCAAAGCTCATAGCCAACAAATGAATGATTTTGAGCTCCTCTTGCATTGTGTCTCTTGATCCTTTGAATGCCATTCTGTAATCACCTATCACAATTATGTCATCTACATATACACATAGATAGATAACCTCATCGTGATCCCTTTTGATAAGTAGAGAAGGATATGAGCTATTAGGTCTGAACCCTTGATCTTCAAGGTATGTAACAAGCCCATAATTCCAATCTCTACGACCTTGTTTCAATCCATACAATGCTTTCTTTAGTGTGCAAACATAAGATGCATGATTATGGTTCTCAAAACCTGGAGGTTGTGACATGTATACCTCTTCACTTTTCCAACCATTTAGAAATGCATTTTTTACATCAAGTTGGAGGAGTCTCAAACTTCTTGCAGTAGCTACACTTATCAATGTTTTGATTGTAGTAATCTTTGCAACTGGTGAGTATGTTTCCTCATAGTCTATACCATGAGTTTGTGAGCATCCTTTGGCAACTAATCTTGCCTTGTACCTAGAAATTTATCCATTTGAATTTCTTTTGAGTCTATATACCCATTGTCAACCAATTATCTTTTCATTGGGTGACATTGGAACCAAAATTGCAAGTGTCCATCTCCTTCAAAGCATCTATTTCTTCTTTCATAGCCTTTTTTGAATGAGGGTTTCCCTTTGCCTCTTTGTAAGTTTAGGGTTCCTCTAAAATTGAGTCCTTTTCCAAATAGAATAAATGCTTTGTAACAAATGTGGAATCATATCCATACCTTTCTATTTGTTTCTTCTCCCTTGTTGATCTTCTAGGGGCTTGCTTGGAGAATTCTCCACACTCTTGCATCTTTTCTTTGCATCTTGACTTCCATAGTTTGTAATCCTTTTCCCTTTCATCTTGTTCATCATTTGTATCACTTCTTGGATCATAGACCTATGCATCATGCTTGCTTTCTAATTGATGAGAATCAGAATCAAGATCATATGGTAGAATAGCCTTTTATTTGTCTTCATCATACTAAGACCTACGTTCTTCAAACACAACATCCCTACTTGTAGTGAATTGCTTGGTTGAAGGATTATAGAACCTATTACCCATATGAGTTGAGTCATACCCAATAAACACTGCCTTTATGCTCTATTGTTGCCATTTCCACCTCTTCCACTTGCTTTTTGGGTCTTCCCATTGAACCAGCAATTCTTACTGGTGTGGTTGGTCTTAACATAGATGGCACAAGGTTGAGCATTTTGACCTTTGTTTTTTATATGATTTGGTCCTTTCTTCTTCCCTCTCCACTTTCTCTTGCCTACAAAGTTGCCTTGGGATGTCTCCTCTTCATCTTCCTTCTTCTTACCTTTCAACTTCGTGTCCTTCTTATTTGCATAGAGATCACTTGTTGAATTACCATGATAGGATTTACCTTCCTTTATGCTATTGTTGGTCTCTTGATTGAAGAGTTGTCCAAAAAAGATGTTGAAGTCTAGAATTTGCACATTCATGATGAGATCATAAGCTGTGGTGAAAAATTGCCATTGCTTGTCACCTCTAATCCCATTGAGAATTTGCCTCATGATGGACTCTTCTTCAATGAGCTCTTGAATGGATGCCATTTGATCAACAACCTCCTTGAACTTTGTAACAAACTCTGTGATGATTTGTTTAGGTGTCTTCTTCATCTAGTTGAACTCATTCCAAAGATGGTTCTTTCTTGCCTTTGTGCTAGTAGAAAATAAAGTCTCTAGGGCATCCCAAGTCCCTTGAGATATCTTGCATCCTCTAAAATGCGGTAATATAAAATTAGAGATAGATTTTAGTCTGTATGACCTTGCTTGAGCATCCCTTGTGTTGGAGGACATGGTGGACATCTTTCAAAGATGAGATGGTACTGCAAATTATTGCTTCACACCAACCAAAACTGCATTAAAGAGCAAAAAGTAGACCTCTTGAGCTTTTAATGAGGCACAAATAGTCATCCAAGTACTTTTGAAGATGTTCCAATGAAGGCTTGGCCTCCCTGCAACAGTGAAAGAGAGAGAGAGAGAGAGAAGAAGAGCGTCGTTGCCATAGCTGAACAGAACTCCTAACAAACAGACAAAAGACTCGCACGCATTCCTAGGCGCTTCATTCAAGAACAAGAAAACAAGAACTGAACAAACTAAAGATAAATGTCGAAGGCCATTCTTGGCGACGCAAATGAAGAGGGGCATTTTCCATTACCATGAAGCCATTTTTATATAATCAAGTGGCCTTAAAGGCTCTTCACACTCATCCTTCTCTCAACCCTCCAACTGAACCTTACAAATATAATCTCAACTCTAGAATAGCCCAAAGGGTAGCAAGATACAAAGTGATACAATGTGCCCTTAACAAAATGTTACAATGAAGGCTTGGCCTCCCTGCAACAGTGAAAGAGAGAGAGAGAGAGAGAGAGAGAGAGAGAGAAGAGCGTCGTCACCATAACTGAACAGAACTCGTAACAAACAGACAAAAGACTCACACGCATTCCTAGGCGCTTCATTCAAGAACAAGAAAACAAGAACTGAACAAACTAAAGATAAATGTCGAAGGCCATTCTTGGCGACGCAAATGAAGAGGGGCATTTTCCATTACCATGAAGCCATTTTTATACAATCAAGTGGGCTTAAAGGCTCTTCACACTCATTCTTCTCTCAACCCTCCAAATGAACCTTGCAAATATAATCTCAACCCTAGAATAGCCCAAAGGGTAGCAATATACAAAGTGATACAATGTGCCCTTAACACTTGCACGCACGGTGGACTTGAACTACCACATCCCTTGATAAGTAATACCCCCCCTCAACAAGGTGAAAATTACATGGAAACCATTTATAGGCTGGGAACCTTTATACATCATATCATACAACCAAAGGGACACACCTAATCTTGAAGAGTGTTTCAATCCACGAGCCTCCACATCACTCATGCCCGAGGACACGGGTTCCATCACACTCACCAAGATCAAATACATCAAGTCAAGCCCTCACATCAAGGCCAACACATATCCAAACAAACTCTAAAAATAAGAACCCAACCCATATACAATCTCCATGTACATTTTCATAATGCTAAAGTGGTAGCACCGTTCTTGGAATAGAATAGTCCAACGCCATGATATATGTGCTCACATAATTATGCACTACCCTTATGAACCATACTTGCAAACCAAAGTGCATGGTTAGACCATGGTATGGAATGCAAGTAAGGCTCATAACAAGTCCAGAACTATGAGAAAGAGGTAATGCAAAGCAAAGTGCCTAGAACTTAATCCAAGATATGCAAGTACATTACACACAACCCATAGTCTGCCCTCCTATATGCTTTGGCATGAAGTAAAAAATGGCACAATTACATAGCTCATCAATTACATCATTTTCATATGTCTCAATACATCATTATCATATATAATCTGTGCAAATCAGTAAGAGGGCTGGATCATCCAATCATAGCTTTATCATCAGCAAGCTTTACTTTTATTCGTCTCGGCATATTCCTCTATCCATAAGTACTTCAACATAAATCAACAAATAATGATCAAGCATAGCTTGTCTAGTTTGGATTAGTATGATCAACATCAAATAACCATATAGGAAGTTCTCAAATCAACATGAAGGCATGTATCCCATATCTGACATCATCCATCACTCAGAACATGCACAGAAAAGAAAAAGAAAATCAATGAATGCTTCTGCCGAATCAACGCTACCTCACATCCACATGGAGTGTTTCTGCCGACTTAACGCTACCTCACACTCTCTCAAAACAAATGAGTGCTTCTGTCGAGTTAACGCTACCTCAAACTCATACCGAACCACTAGCACCATCCATCATGCATCATGCCAACCCATAGGATACCAACCTTCATGTGAAACAGAGATACCCCTAAAGCATCCATAAAGAGTAATATACAACCTATGAAAAACATAACTCTCTTCACACCAAAATAATCGGGAGTGCAATGATATTATTATCATATCAAAATGTCGTGGGAAGCAGGCACCAAAAATAATGAAAAATACATAGTGAACCCAATCATATGACGTGCATTATGACTATCATAACTGGCAATTATGGGAGGAGAGTATGCGCCTTATACGACAACATCAAACATCATATCTAAAGGTGGATAGACCGTCGTAAAGCTGCTCATGTAGTTGTCTGCGTACACAGCGACCCTGGCGATGATGCCTTAGAGGATGGACTCGATGTGTCTCCACCGTTTAGCCAGAAAAGATAGAGAGGGCGTGACACGTAAGACGAGAGGTGGAGGGCCTAGTGATCAGATAGGGTAGGCCAATGACCGCAAGTGATGCCTTGTATGGTGGGGCAAAGTCGGAAGAGCGGAAGGTATTATCACCCGAATTTCCACCAAAATGAGTGGTAAAAGCACAGCGTACCGAAATACATGAGTACATTGACGCTCTTGCAAGCTTCGCGGGGTGCATTCGTAAAAGAGCAGAACCAGCCAGAAATCATTCATCGTAAAAAAACCACTATAATATTACGGTGATAGAACCGTAAGATCACCGTAGAAAGCCCTAGGGAATCACCGTAGGAACATATGATTGAACCGAAAGGTCACTGTAGAATTACCGTAGGATCACCACCATTCACATCAGGCACCGAAATGTAAACTTGTACCAAAAACACATAATAAGGGTGCTACCCAACTAAGACCGGACTGCCACTGAACACTATCAGGTGACACCCAGAGTACCGAAATCTTATACACAAGATATAGTGGCTATCAGCAAGCATCATCACGATCAACCAGAAGCAACACTTAAACACGCACCGTAATCTCTCAGCAAAAATAAATTTGCATCCGACACTAAGCAACTAGAAAAGGGAGACAGTCCTCGGACGAACGAAAAACTACCGGACTTGCACCGGAGCATGCCATACGGTCCTGAAGTGGATGCAACATATGAGCGCATATTTGCTTCTGCAACAATATCGCACAATGTAGTATGGCCAAACATCGATGCCCATGAATAGTGTGCAGGGAATAATCACTGGCTAACAAAATCACCAAAATTTTTTTACCGTAAAAGTGTCGCAAGGATCAGAATTTTGAATAAAAGTACTCTACGTGCTTCCATTGCTGATGCCACTTGCATGAGCATCCCCCGATGGATCACTGAACTGCTCCAGACTTGGTGCAAGATGGGCCATGATTCACGAGACTATCGTCGATTAGCGCGGAATCAACAAATAGGCTGGCGAGTCATCACGTGAACTGCGAATTGGCATGCAAGCATTGCTAGTAGACCGGATATGAGATGACTGTACAATATTACGGTGGAATGTGAATGCCGAACTTGACATCGGAATGTCGATTTCTAAGCATAACATCAGAGACACTAGCAGCCAACGGAGAAGGTGCGAGGTGCAATAGCCGTGAGCATCGGAATTTGCCAATGTTTGGCAATAACCGTACCAACATCAAGAATCGCTTCGAAATTACCATTAATCTACTCATGTCCGGCCATCTTTGATAAAAGGATTACATCAAAACAATGGCGTCCGCAACTAAGAGCTAATCGCAATCAAAAATGGAGCCTGATATGTATGAATGCTCGATGTGCATGGGAGAGAGAGAGAGAGAGAGGGGGGAAGAAGAAGGGAGAAGTGACGGAAGGGCACAGGGGTGCAAGGAATCAGAGATGTCGACCAAATTATACATGCATGCCTCAGCAAGCCAATCATCCAAGGGAATGGACTGGAACCGGTAGAGCCCAGGGGGTACGTCCAGACGGCACCAAAATGTTACAATGAAGGCTTGGCCTCCCTGCAACAGTGAAAGAGAGAAAGAGAGAGAGAAGAAGAGCGTCGTCGCCATAGCTGAACACAACTCGTAACAAGACAAAAGACTCGCATGCATTCCTAGGTGCTTCATTCAAGAACAAGAAAACAAGGACTGAACAAACTAAAGATAAACGTCGAAGGCCATTCTTGGCGACACAAATGAAGAGGGGCATTTTCCATTACCATGAAGCCATTTTTATACAATCAAGTGGCCTTAAAGGCTCTTCACACTCATCCTTCTCTCAACCCTCCAAATGAACCTTACAAATATAATCTCAACTCTAGAATAGCCCAAAGGGTAGCAAGATACAAAGTGATACAATGTGCCCTTAACAAAGATGATTCTCAAATCATTGGATCAAAACAGATAAGTTGGAGTTTCATTGTGAACCAAAAACATGCTATTTTGGTCACTACACCTACTAAAAGAAATGAACAGTACTCCTTCTCTCCTAATAATTGAACAAAATATGTAAGCTAACATTTTCAATTTATTTCACTTTAAATAATATACCATACATAGAGAATGATGTCTAGAAAGTGAGAGATGCATCCTGACATTTTTGGGTGTTGATAGTATCCAGACTAGAGGGCAGTGTTTTGCACATAACTCAAGATTGGCTGAGGCAATAAGTATGAAACTTTGTAGAAAGCTATGAGACAATCTAATGAGTATATAAAAGCTTAAATCACTGAAAATGATCAAGTAGGCACTGAGAAATGGATTAGTGAAGTTCACTATTTTGAGTGATACATGACAGAGTAGAAGATATTATGAGATATAAGAATACTATATGTATTAATGCACATACATTACATTGACATTGGCAATGGATGATTGAACAATGTGAGGAAAATACTAGAGCTATAATATGAGCGCAATATGCCACACAAGTTCCTCTAAAATATTTGCTATATGTGGCTGCATTCTACGTGACTAGGTAGTCCTGTTTTATAGCCTTTTCTTGGATCCAAGATTCAAGTTTGAATTCAAGTCTTTGCCTAAAAGTTTTCCAAAGTTTTAGGAGTTGATTTTACATAAGTATAGACTAAAGAGTTCGTTCAAGGATTCTCCTAGGAACTCATGATTGAAGTGATTCCATGTATGCACTTTTACAAGGAGTAAAAATCAATCTTTTACAAGAGATCATTCATGTGCTAATTGTGAAGAGATGGATAGATATGTGTTTGAAGATGAAGTGGTGCTGTAAAATCCTTAATCTACACCAGTCAAATGAACTCTAGGAGTATGTGGTGGGCCCTTTTAGCTTTCCAATGGGTGTTTTAGACACCCTATGTACCTTGGAAGATCAATCTCAAAAAGATAGATCAAAACAGATGAGCTGGAATTGATTCAGAGGTGAAAAACTTGCTATTTTGATTCCTACACCTATCTAGTGTTTTGAATAATTATCTGAGCAGAGTAGCAATTAGCTTAATTCCTTTTGGGGAACTCTAATTAGTTTAGAGAGCTAACTTTCAAGAGTAATCGCATAAAAAATGATAAACCACAAAATGTGAATAAAGTTTAACAAGTAAGAGCATCATCTCGATTTTCACGGGCTGCAACAATACTCAGACCAGTGAGAGGTAAAATGCAAATAACTCTAGACTCAAGAATCCAATGATTATGAAACTTTGTACGCTTATCCTAAGCCGTATTTTGAATCCAACAAGATTTAAATCATTGAATTTGGTCAAGTACACACTGAGAAACAGTTCTCACAAGATGAGTGAAAAAATCGGGTACCTGACAGAGGAGTGAAAATGAACAGACAGGGTTGACTTCAAATGAACATAACTAAAGATTGAAAACTCCAATAGCAATGAAAATTTGTGAGCTTATAGTAGAATTAGAGAAAAAACTTTAGCCCACCCTCTTATTACACTTAAAGACAATCAAAACAAAGGTACTCCTAAGGTAGGGGTGATCCGTGCCGCCCTCTTACTATCAACAAATAAACACTACACAAGTACTCTTAAGGCAGGGGTTGTCCATGCTGCCCTCTCATTACCAACACATAAAACACTAAAAACTCACAAAGAAGGAGATTCTAAACGAAAAGAGGATCCATGTGGTACCACAATCCTCAATGGGTTTGGGAATGATGGGAAAGATGGAAGGAAAATGGAAGGAAAATGGAAGAAGTCAGGAGTAAGAGAAGAAAAGAGAGTATAGTTGATCAAATAAGCAAATGTTAAGGGTAGTGGAGATAAGAGGAATTGGAGAAATGAACTTCACTGAAATAATTGTTACAATTACGTGTGGACTTACAAATTAGCAGCTTGCATAGATCTTCTCAAAATAGTGGCATAAGGTAGACTTCTCCTCTGAGCCTTGGAGAACCCACTACACCTGTAATGTGTACCTACATACAACTCTTCTTGCCTTTTTGGAGGGAATAAAGGGGTCTTTTTATAGGCCTTTTAGGGACATATTTGGGATGATATTTTGATATTAATCCTCTATATAGTTTACATTTGTTTTGAAATAGGAGCTATTTTACAAAGATCTAGAAGATTCTAGACTCAAGAGGGTGTGATATTTGACCTAGTTTTACATATTTCTTGGATATTTTGAGGCTTTATTACACAAAGATGATATTTCCTCCGAATTCATGAAAGAGTCCTCTCCACCAAATTTTGACTTTGGCTCATTATACTTCTGAGTTTGGGGCCCAAGAATACAAGATATATGCATAAACAAAAGGTCTCCTTTGTTGAAAATTGAAAGGGGTATGTTGGGGCTATGGGGCCTTTGATAAAACTATTGTTTCATTCTAAAGGAGTGGGACAAGGTTTTTAATACTTGAATATTCTAGACTTTCCATCTCTCTTTTTTATTTCCCTTCCATATTGATCATTTCTATTTTAATGTAAGGAGAGCTAGTCATATCTTTAGTGGTGGGGCCCACTTGACTTCTATCTTTCATATTTATTCTATAGATATCCATATAATAAGAAAATAAGATAAATAAAATATTACATATATAGAACAGGATTATGGTTAGACGTGGTATAAAAAATATAGCCCTCATACTTAGTCCTCCCCTAAGGCTAGAGGCATTCATGTCTCTAGCTTTCAAATAGTTTGTTGATGTCCCACAATGGTCTAGTTGCTCTTGCTGATCATCAATGTCTTCTATCCTCTACCAATACTTCTTCCTCCACTTGCCCACCTTAGTTTTGTGCACTTTCCCTGATAGATCCATAAGTTGGTAGCTACCATTCTTGAACTTTGTCTTGATCAGAAATGGTCCCCCCCATCGTGGTTGGAACTTTGTATCAGGCATGTTATCAAAACGATTATCATATCTTAGAACAAGAGTTCCTTCTATCAACTTTTTATCTTTAAGTTGTTTGTTAAATTTCTTCCTCCTTTTGTTTGCTTGATTCATGTAATGCTCGACTACAAGCTCCCTCTTCATACTCAGTTCTTCTAGATCTATAAGCCTCTTTTGGATTACCTCTTGCTCACTCTACCCACTTTCCTTTAGTAGTACTTGGAGACTTGGAATTTCTACTTCTATGGGCAACAAGGCTTCTTGTCCATATACCAAGTGAAATGGGGTCAACCCTAAGGATGGCTTGTAGGATGTCTGATATGCCCATGAGGAGGTAGTGAGGTGTTTATCCCATTGCTTAGGATGCTTCTTTACATACTTATTGATGATTTTACAAATAATTCCATTGGTTTTTTCAACAACACCATTACATTGAGGATAATAAGGCATAAAGTATTTATGCCCTATGCTTAGTCTACTTAATAGATCATTCAAAAAATCTCATCTAAATCCTGGACCATGATCAGACGCTATCTCTAAAGGTATTCCAAATCTACAACAAATGAAATCATTTATGAATTTCCCAATATCTTGTGTTGTTTTTCTTTTTGTGTTGGTTGCTTTATCCCATCTAGTCATGTAGTCCACTGCGACAATGATGTACTCCTTTCTTGAGTTTGTCCTTGGTAGGGGCCCAATTGCATTGATTCCCCATTTTGCGAATGGCCCATAACATATGACTAGTGTCCTTGGTTCATAGGTAAGCCTCCTATTCCCTATAGTTTGATATTTTTTGCATTCTTTACACCAATATTCAACATCCTTATGAAGCAATGGCCATGCATACCCTGCATGAAGTAATTTCCTTATTGTTATTTCATGTGACAACTGTGAAGAGATGGATAGGTATGTGCTAGAAGATGAAGAGGTGTTGCAAAATCCTTGATCTATACCAGCCAAATGAACTCCAGGAGTATATGGTGGGCCCTTTTAGCTTGCCAATGGATGTATTAGACACCCTATGTACCTTGGAAGATCACTCTCAAAAAGATAGATCAAAACAGATAAGTTGGAGTTAGCTCAGAGGTGAAAACTTGCTATTCTTGGTTCATACACCTGTGCAGTGTTTTACATAATTCTCTGAGCACATCAGCAATTAGCTCAATTCCTCTTGGGGAGGTCTAGGCAACTTAAAGAGCTAACTTTCAAGAGTAATCTCATAAAAAATAATGAACCACACACTGAGAATGAGTTTTAACAAGTGATGACATCATCTCGATTTTCATGGGCTGCTACAGAAATAGACCAGTGAGTAGAAAAATCAACATAACGCAAAATGTAGAAATCCAATGATTATGCAAAATTTGTATGGTTATACTAGACAGTAAGCTGAATCCAACAAGCTTTAAATCACTGAATTTGAATAAGTAACCACTGAGAAATGGCTCTGACAAGATGAGTGAAAAAGTCGGGTACCTGACAGAGAAGTGAAGATGAACAGACCCTGTTGACTTCAAATGAACATAACTGAAGATTGCAACATCTAAATGACATGAAAATTTGTGCGCATATAGTAGACTTATAGAGCTAACTTTACCAATTTAAATCACTGAAAATGATGCACCAAGCTCAGAGTAAACATCTCTGCAAGCTGACTGAGAAAACTGAGAGTAATGGCAGTGAGTAGTACACTTCACAAGAACATGGAAAGATGAACTCAAATAATCATGAAAATGAAAGTATATTGCTTGTACAATACAATGACTTACTGATACATATGTGTGCCTTGTAATCACACCTTGATATGGCATAAAGCTCAGCTCTTGGAGGACTTCACATAGGTCTCTCTAACCACGACTAAAACTGCCATCTATTTATAGTTGAGTTTGGGAGGCTAACTTCCCTCAATCACTCTCCAATCAATCAATGATTGATTTGATTCTCTACCTACCACAAATCACGAATTCGTGGCTCCTCTTTCCATTCTTGATCAAGTGGACTCAACCACTTAAGATTCTCTTACTTTTACATTAAGTAAACTCTTCAAAAGTTACAAGAGGTAGTTCACAAGTGAACTTTACATAGTCTTCATTTTAAGGCTTTTTCTATGACTTTGTGGGACTCAAGCCAATACTTAGGCTTGTCATAGACTTGCTCCAACAGCTCCCCCTCAAGACAAGTATGCTTGAGGTCTTCAATCTTCCAAGATTACCTGCAAACCAATCATAGCCTTGAATTTGCAAAGCTTTGTACCATCCAATGCTTTGGTTAGAATATCTGCACATTGTTGATGAGTGGACACATATGATATTTGAATCTCTTTGCTTAGAACCTTCTCTCGTACATAGTGATAATGAACTTCAATATGTTTAGTCCTTGCATGAAAAATAGGATTAGCAGCCAAGTGAATAGAACTCATATTGTCACCAAAAATAGTTGGAGTTCCAAACTCCAATCCAAGATCTTTGAATAATGTCCTCATCCACATAGCTTCTTGTGTAGCTATGGCAAGACCTCTATATTCAGCTTCAGTAGAAGAGAGAGCAACTGTGGGTTGCTTCTTGGATGACCATGAAATAAGCTTTGAACATGCAAAGGTAAGATAACCTGAAGTTCTCCTTCTATCTTCCTTGGAGCCAGCCCAATCTGCATCAGAAAATAGCTTCAAACCTAAATCAGATACATAAGGATAATAAAGTCCTTCATTTATGGTTCCTTTGAGATACTTGAGAATCCTTTTGGCAGCATCCATATGTGGTTTCCTTGGTGTGTGCATAAATTGACTTAGCACACTCACACTGTAACATATATCTACTCTTGTCAATGTGGCATAGTTGAGACTACCCACTAGACTTTGATATAATGTGATGTCCTCTATGAGTTCAATTTCATGTGAGCTCAATTTGTGATTGACCTCCATTGGAGTACCTGCAATCTTACAATCTTGCATCTTGAATTTTGCCAACATGTCCTTAATGTACTTTCTTTGAGTGAGAAACAAACCATGATCTTTGTAGACAACTTCCAAACCTAGGAAGTAGGTAAGTGAACCCAAATCACTTATCTTGAACTCTTCTCTCATCTGATCTTTGATCTTCTTCATACCATCTGCATCATTTCCTGTCAATATAATATCATCTACATATACACATAGGTAGATGACCTCAGAATTACTCTTTTTAATAAAGAGTGAAGGATCTGCCTTGCTTGGTTGAAAGCCTTTGTCCTGCAAGAATGAAACAAGCCTGAAATTCCAAGCTCTTGGAGCTTGCTTGAGACCATACAATGCTTTGTTAAGTTTACACACATAATCAAGATAAACTTGATTCTCAAAACCAGGTGGTTGTGCCATATATACCTCTTCTGTTATCCAACATTCAAGAATGCATTCTTTACATCTAGTTGAAGTATCTTCCAATTCTTGGAAGAGGCAATACTAAGCAAAACCCTAATAGTAGGCATCTTTGCCACAGGAGAGAAGGTCTCCTCATAATCAATTCCCTGAGTTTGTGCAAAGCCCTTTGCTACAAGCCTTGCCTTATACTTGTTAATGGAACCATCAGAATTCTTCTTGAGTTTATAGACCCATCTTGAGCCTATTACCTTCATGGATGAAGTCTTGGGCACCAAATCCCAAGTGTTGTTTTCCTCAAGTGCTTCAATCTCTTCCTTCATTGCATGCTTCCATTCTGTTTTTGCTTTGGCCTCTTCAAATGATGATGGCTCCTCTTGGTTTATGTCCTGTGCTATGTAGATAGAATGTTTAGTTACTAATGAGGTGTCAAACCCATACCTTTCTGGTTTTTTCTTTTCCCTCATAGATCTTCTTAGGCCATGATGTGATGATTCTGCCTCATGTCCAAGTTCCTGCAGTTTTTCTTTACCTTTAGACTTCCATGCTTTGATCTTTTCCATCTGAGATTCTTCATCATCCTCTGAGGTGTCTTGTTCTTCAATCTTCGGTTGTTCTCTACCAAGCTTTGGAAAATCTTCTACAAGATTATATGGTAAATTGACCTTCCTGCATGAATCTTCATACCATGAATTGTTCTCATCAAAAACTACATCTCTACTTACCAAGAATCCTTTGTTGGTAGGGTTGTATAACCTGTAGCCCTTTTGATTGTTGTCATATCCAATAAATACACACCTTTCTGCCTTTGGATCCATCTTGCCTCTAACCTGTGAAGGAACATGAGCAAAAGCAATACATCCAAAAATTTTACAATGATCTAAGCTTGGTCTTCTTCCATTCCAAGCCTCATATGGAGTCATCCCATCAAGGGATTTTGAAGGCAACCTGTTAATCAAGTAAATGGCTGTAGATACAGCCTCAGCCCATAAGTAATTAGGTAAATGCTTTTCATTTAACATAGACCTTGCAGCTTCAACAATTGTCCTATTCCTCCTTTCTGCCACTCCATTTTGCTCAGGAGTGTACCTTGTAGTTACCTCTCTTTTGATTCCTCTTTCTTGAAGAAAAGAATCAAACTCATGGGAGAACTATTCTCCCCCTCCATCTGACCTTAGCCTTTTTAGTGATTTACCTGTTTGATTCTCCACAAGAGCCAAATATCTTTTGAAACATGAAAAAACTTCATCTTTGTGTTTCATAAAGAATAGGATAGTCCATCTGCTGCAATCATCAATAAAGGAAACATAATACCTTGATCCAGATATTGAAGCTTCCTTGCTAGGTCCCCATACATCTGTATGAACCAACTCCAAGAGATCTCCATGCATATAACCTTTCTTCATGAATGGTAACCTGCGAGACTTTCCAAATTGACATGCACTACACTTATAAATCATCTGTTGTTTTGACAAATTAGGGAGTCCAAGTACACTTTGGTCCCTGCAGATTTGCTTTAATGACCTTTCACCAATATGTGCTAACCTTTTGTGGCATACTTCCAATTCTGTGAGTGTCTGACTACCATAATTAAAGAGAGCAATGTTTCTAGTGTCCTGTAATTCAAATGTGAACAATCTACCTGTCTTTTCACCTTTTGCAATTCTTTTGAATCCTTGACTTGGATCTTCAACAAATGCTCCTGCTTTTGTGAACCTGACTTGCAACCCTTTCTCTACTATCTGCCCAACACTTATCAAATTCTTTCTAACGGTAGGGACATAGAGTACCTTACTGAGTAGGTTGATGTTTCCATCAGGTGCTTTGACATTGCCTATTTTCTCCACAAGATGTTTTGTATCATCTCCTGTTTGTACCTCATGCTTATTCCTTGGATCTTCTAAATCTGATAGGAGTGCCACATTTCTTGCCACATGATTTGAACAACCTGAATCTATGTAGAAAACATGCTCATCAGATTTAGCTTGTGGCATAGCCATGTTCATGATCAATAATGAATCCTCTTTGTTTGAGTCTTCTGTGTAGTTATTGTAGTCTCTCCTTCCTTTGTAGCCTCCTTCATAGTTTGAATGATTGTAGTTGTTGTAGTTGCCATGGTAGTTGTTGAACCTTCCTCTTGAGTATCCATAACTTCCTCTATTGTATCCTCTTCCTCTTTGATTCCTGGAATTCCTAAAGCAATTTTTAGTTGTATGATTAGTTAATCCACAAATAGAACATGAGTTGGAGCCTTGGGATCTCCCCCTGCCTTGTCTACCTCCTCTTCCTCTACCTCTGCCATGTCTTCCTCTACCTGCATAGTTAGCTTGATATGTACCTGCTTCATCATCCACTTTCTTTGCCTTTCCTTTGTTATCTTTAGACTTGCTTTTATCCGTGTATAAAGCTGAAGATTGATTACCTTTAGAGCTTTCTCCATTTTTGATAAGCTTTGCCTCTTGAGTAAGTAGTTGTCCAATGAGTGTGTTGAAATCAGGTACATGCATGTCCATGTACAAATCCATAGCTGTGGTGAATGCTTCCCACTTATCATCTGCCTTCAAGCCATTGATGATCTGTCTTACAATTTGCTCTTCATCTATTACCTCTCCAATGCTTCCCAACTGATCCGCTATGTCCTTGAGCTTTGTGACAAAATCAGTCACATTTTGTTTGGGAGCCTTCTTGAGAGTTATGAACTCCAGCCATAGTTGATGCTTCCTAGCTTTGGTACTTGAAGAAAAGAAAGCTTCAAGTGCATCCCACACTTCCTGAGATGTCTTACAACTTCTAATGTGAGGCAACAAAAAATCTGAGATAGAGTTGAGGAGATAAGACCTTGCAAGTGCATCCTTGGAGCACCATGTGCTCAATCTTTCTTGCTCTTCTTGTGTTGGTTGACTTTTGTTCCTGAAACTTGGCATAACTTCATCTCCAGCCACATAACCATATAAACTTCTACCTTGGAGATAGGCTTCCATTCTTAATGACCAAGCTGAGTAGTTAGCTCTGTCTAATTTGTCAATTGACGAAGGAAATCCATCTGCCATGTTGTCCAACCTTGCTCTGATACCACTGTGAAGAGATGGATAGGTATGTGCTAGAAGATGAAGAGGTGTTGCAAAATCCTTGATCTACACCAGCCAAATGAACTCCAGGAGTATATGGTGGGCCCTTTTAGCTTGCCAATGGATGTATTAGACACCCTATGTACCTTGGAAGATCACTCTCAAAAAGATAGATCAAAACAGATAAGTTGGAGTTAGCTCAGAGGTGAAAACTTGCTATTCTTGGTTCATACACCTGTGCAGTGTTTTACATAATTCTCTGAGCACAGCAGCAATTAGCTCAATTCCTCTTGGGGAAGTCTAGGCAACTTAAAGAGCTAACTTTCAAGAGTAATCGCATCAAAAATAATGAACCACACACTGAGAATGAGTTTTAACAAGTGATGACATCATCCCGATTTTCACGGGCTGCTACAGAAATAGACCAGTGAGTAGAAAAATCAACATAACGCAAAATTTAGAAATCCAATGATTATGAAAATGTGTATGGTTATACTAGACAGTAAGCTGAATCCAACAAGCTTTAAATCACTGAATTGGGATACGTAACCACTGAGACATGGCTCTGACAAGATGAGTGAAAAAGTCGGGTACCTGACAGAGAAGTGAAGATGAACAGACCCTGTTGACTTCAAATGAACATAACTGACGATTGCAACATCCAAATGACATGAAAATTTGTGACCATATAGTAGACTTATAGAGCTAACTTTACCAATTTAAATCACTGAAAATGATGCACCAAGCTCAGAGAAAACATCTCTGCAAGCTGACTGAGAAAACTGAGAGTAATGGCAGTGAGTAGTACACTTCACAAGAACATGGAAAGATGAACTCAAATAATCATGAAAATGAAAGTATATTGCTTGTACAATACAATGACTTACTGATAAATATGTGTGCCTTGTAATCACACCTTTATATGGCATAAAGCTCAGCTCTTGGAGGTCTTCACATAGGTCTCTCTAACCACGACTAAAACTGCCATCTATTTATAATTGAGTTTGGGAGGCTAACTTCCCTCAATCACTCTCCAATCAATCAATGATTGATTTGATTCTCTACCTACCACAAATCACGAATTCGTGGCTCCTCTTTCCATTCTTGATCAAGTGGACTCAACCACTTAAGATTCTCTTACTTTTACATTAAGTAAACTCTTCAAAAGTTACAAGAGGTAGTTCACAAGTGAACTTTACATAGTCTTCATTTTAAGGCTTTTTCTATGACTTTGTGGGACTCAAGCGAATACTTAGGCTTGTCATAGACTTGCTCCAACAACAACTCTCCTCCACATGCATGGTCATGAATAGACTGTGGAATGCTCTTTATTTGATCAGATGAAGGGACCCTTCTGAGGATAAGGTCTTTACCTTTCTCAAAGAGATTATTTCCTATTATTTGGTACTCTAGAGCCTTCTTTACTAGCCTATGCCTTTCTACCTTGTTTAGATGCTTGGGTGGTTCTCCAGTTTCAAGAAATTTGATGATATCTTTTAATCCTTCTTGACGTACAAAAGTGTTGTCTCCTAGCTTCATCGATGCTATGAGACCATCAAATTGCTCATTTGTTGATGGTTCTGCTTCCTTATTTTGGCTCCTTGGTACATGAAATATTGGATTATTATCAAATTGTTTCAAGAACACTCTTACCCTTTTCATCCATTCAAACAAATTTTGGCTTTTGCAACACCAAACATTTTCTTTAGCTTTAATTCCTTCATTTAGGAGAGCCTATTATTGAAGTGTTAAAATCCTTCTAAGATTTTGTGCCACTCCCTTTTATTCTGGCTTGATTTCAATATGATGTTGAATAGGAGTTACACCTTGTATCTCATTACAATCTTTAATGAAAAATTTGGGATACCTTTTGAGCATGTTGATGTACTTATTCCTTTACATTGAGGTGACATCTTCCACTAGCATCTTTTGGAGATCAGCTTTGGGTGTGGAATCCTCACTTTGTGGTTGTTGTAGATCATCCTCTTTGCAGCCATCTTTCTTTCCTTCAAAGGTCACACCCATGACTTCAAGTGTTGATGAATCATTTTTCGTTGTCAATTCCTCACTGCTAGAATCGTATCATAACATGAAATCTCTTCATCTATAGTTGTTTCATATTGTGATCTTCCTTCTTCTCGTCCTTCAAATTATAGGTAACTTACTTTGTTTTGTCATTTGGTTTGAGAACTAGAAGGTGAGAACCCCATTCTTTATCTACTTTCACTGCAATTAACCATGGATGTCCTAATATGATGGGGCAGCCCTCCCCCTTGGTTGCAATTACATACATATCCAAGGAAACCTCTCTATCACAGTGTAACTCTTAAATGTTGATTACACCAACACATTTAACAACATTATTATTTGCCATCTTGGATTGGTATGTAGATGGTCTTGTCACATGGAATCCTAAGATGTGCATTGTTTTCTCTATCATTACACACATTTGTGCTCCGCCATCCACATGCACATTTGAAATTATTTTCCCTTTTACATACTCATCCATTGCAGGTAGCACATCATCACATGAATCGGCTCTTATAAGGTTAATGTCCTTATTTTTGGTCCTGCTAGTGCTCACTATCTTGGACCATTCCCTTCTAATTTTTGAAGATAGTTGCTATCATCATTTTCCCCAATTTTTTTCCCTTTGTGGTCTATCTTGCTGACTCCTCACCAAGTTGAGTGCCAGTATTATGTGAGTTTGTACAAGATATCGTGTTGTGAAGCTCTCTCTACATATCACCGGAATTCCTCTAAGAGTGAGGACTATTGTACATACTATGACCATGTTCATTGCAATTGTAGCATATAAATTCTTATGCTAATCGTCATTTTCCCCGATTTTGTTCCCATGTGGTCTATCTTGCTGACTCCTCACCAAGTTGAGTGTCAGTTGTTCTAGCTATTGTGTGAGTTTCTACAAGATATCGTGTTGTGAAGCTTCTCTGTTCTCTACCTATGTAACTGGTACAGGGGGAATAGCATTCATATGTTTTACGTTTTCAACCTTTGAAGATTGAAGCTTGAATTTTCTATGCTTCACTCTTGCTATATCTAGTTCTTCCTCAAAGTCCCTAGAAATTGTGACTCCACCTTTTGTTTCAGAGAAGGGAAGATTCCTGAGATGAATCTATACCTTTTCAAAAAATTATGGAGCTACTTTGTTTGCCCCTAGGCTACTTTTCCAATTATTCCACACACACTAAACTTGGGCTTATAATTTAAAAAGCCTTCAAGACTTACCTTAGTGAGAGAAACTTCTTCCACAACCCTTCTGACATATCCATTTTGCCATATCCCGCTATGAATGCTTCAGGCACTGCTTCCTAGATTCTTGTTGCCTCGTGTGATAGGTTATTGTACCATACTCTAGCTTCCTTCTTTAAGACCAATGGGAAAGCCCTTAGCTTGACAGATTGCTGATCCCTTCCTAAGTTGAGGTATGCCATTTCCAATTTGTCCAAAAACTTTGTCGAGTCTTCATTGGGTCTTCCATAGACGTGTGGGAAGATTGATGCAATGGTTGAACTTGAAGGTGGCTTCCTCTTAAAAGAATGAAGATTGAGACATCGAAGATAAGGGTATACTCTAG